>JAOXJP010233594.1:0-10292 GCA_025762735.1 Platanus orientalis | reverse complement strand
GATATACATAAATAACATATTAAAAATGTTAAAAAAATAACTAACAATACCTCATGGATCACCCATGCATCAATAGTTTCTCGTAAAGCCCTCAAATTGTCCCCAAGGGGCCCCCTCTCCTTGCATGGCGTTCAACACTGCACGCGTGGTTGCTCATCACAGTAGTCCATGTTACAATGTCACTCTAAGGGACAAAGTACTCGTAAATCCATCCATTGAGCAACGCAACATAACCTGTCATCTGCTTAACCTCAATCTGGCTGACAATCCCGAGTTAATGATAAAGATAAGCCAATGCTCCAGCACTCCATGCGTATGTATGGACCTTATCTAGGCCCCGTAGTAGCACAAGAAAACAAATGAGCACCCGTGTACACGCCTTGTCTACAAACAACGTACACCCCAAAATATACAACAAATAGCCCCTGACAGCATATCCAATTTGATCCTCACTCCAGGAATCAATAACCTCTGAAAATCTGAACCTCAACCACTCCATCCTCACTGCTTGACCCCGTGCCTTATCCAACTCCTCCCATGCCCTCCTCCACCGCAACCCGTAATGTCTCAGTCAATAATGTCTTAGCCTATCTGCTAGATAACTGGGCTGACTAAACCTGGATGGGAGTCCCTATCACTGGAATCCCAAGCAAAGTGTAGACATCATCAAGCGTGATCATTAGCTCCCCAAATGGCATGTGGAATGTATTGGTCTTGGGGTACCAACGCTCAACAAAGGTGGAGATGACTACCCGGTTGACGGACCGGTATACTGCATGCACTAAGGGGTATAGGCTCGACTCCCGCACCAACTTCATAAACTTAGCGTTCTGGACATCCTAGTCCTCTACCTGCTACTCATCAAACTTGTCTGCATGACTAATACATTTCAGCAGCTCACACTCCTGTAAATGAAAAAAAAAGAAACAGTGTTAGCGCAATACGCACGTATGGAATAACACAAATAAATAGCCAAATACATAAAATAAACAAATAAATGTCCTCTGCTACCAGATCAATGATGCGACATGCGTGGAATAGCTGTCCAATAGGGTGAGGTCCTCTAGAGCTCTAGCAACAATGGGGCTCGGCGGCGGCTGCGGTACCGCTACTAGCTCCACAACAGGTACGGTCTCACCCACTATCGAGTCCATCACAGAATCCACGGTAATGACGTGAGACGCCTCTCCCCTAACTTGAGAGATGTCCTCAACCCTGCATCGTCGCACAGATGCGGTTGATGCCATCCGTGAAGGACCGGCCTCCATATCTGTCATATGCCAATAATCAAACGATAGAGGCATTAAATAAAAAAAAATATTAAAAAACTTTTTAAGTATAAAAAATAAAAAAACAATTTCAGGCCTGTTCGGCCCTAAGATGCCGAACAGGCCGAAAGGTGATTGACATCACCATTCCAAACATGCCTTGGTATGCTCGGCATGGTGATACCGAACACCTTCAAGTATGTTTGGCATCCCAATGCCGAGCGTGCCTAAAGATGTTCAGCCTGGTTACGCCGAACCTACCATGAGGAAGAAAAAAAAACACTAAACAAAAACCACAAAATTTTAAATCAAACGTTGATTTATTGAAATTTAAAGTAAACAATTGATGTTTACGCTTGTTTAAACTAATTTTTTCCAATTAATTTCTTCATATGGTAATTTTGATCTTTTTTAACAAGAAAACAAATTCTTACCTGACAGGTGGATGGTGGCATCATCAATGCTAGAAGTTGATGGTAAGTTCCGTTGTCGTCATGGAGGCATAATTCAGTCATCGATGATGCCGGTGGGAGGGAAGGAACAGTTGGAGTGACTGGAGAAACGAAGAAAGAAGGTAGGGAGGGAGGGAACAGTTGGACGTTGGAGATGCGGGTACGTGGGTTGGAGAATTTCAAATGGTGGTGTGCATATTAAAATACAGCAGGAAGGGGTTAAAAATAGATAAGGGTATAATTAGAAATTACGAAGGTGTGCTTAATAGTGAGGTGTGCTTACAAAAACTTGAGGTGCGAATATAATTTCCCTTTATTTATTATTCCACTGCACTAGAATATGTTTATGGTCCGAAGGGTAAATTAAACAAAATTTATAGTGATTACAATATGGATTCGGATAGTAGCAACTCGAATTCACACCTATATACGATCATGATTTTCGGGCCCCACACCGTACCAGTTGAGTACCACATTTTTGGACTGAAAGGTTGAAATGTTGAAAGATTATATATTCATCAGTTACAAAAAAAAAAAAAAAAAGGCCCAAGTATAGATGCACTGTTATGTGATGGGTGGATAACAATGACCAGAAGGCTGTTGATTAATTTTATGGTATATTCAAATCCTAACATGATATTCCACAAGTTAATAAACACACAGGATATAAGAAGACAAGAATACCTATTCAAGCTATGGATATGGTGATTGATGAGATTAGGAAGAGTTATGTTGTCTAGATTGTGACAGACAATAAAACAAGTTTCAAGGCTACACAAAAGGTGTTGATGAATAAGAGGGAATATCTTTATTAGACTCCATGTGTTGCCTACTGTATTGATTTGATATTACAAGATATTGGAAAATTAAAAGGAATACATGAGACCATTGGAAAATGGGGGGTCATAACTTCTCTTATTTACAATAATACCCAAACAACGAATATTTTTAGGTCATATACAGAGGGACGTGACTTACTAGGCCCTAGGATTACTAAATTTGCCAGAGAACACAACATTGGAGAGCCTCATCAGGTACAAGGCCCAATTGCATAAATGTTTCACTGATTCTAGATTCTTGACTGCCTTGGGCATCGAAGATAGAAAAAAAAAACATATGGTAAAAGATGCTTTTGATATAGTCTTCACACATGGGTTTTAGAATAAGGTAACGAATTATGTATGCAAAGTGATGGGGCCTTTGGTATATGTTTTACAAATTGTAGATTAAGAAAAAAGCCCATAATGGCAATTATATATGAGGAAATTGATAGGACAAAAGAGTCCCATCAAAGATAAACTACCACGTAATTATAATAAGTTTTAGGAAATCATTGATGCAAAATGGGATAACACATTCCATAATGACTTGAATGCAACAGGTAATAAATAACCTCTCTTACAATATATATATATATATATATATATATATTCTTTGATGTTTATGTGGTAACCCATTTTTTAAATCCCGTGATGCAATATAGCAAGGGGCTCTCAACGCAGTATGAGTTAAAACTTGGCATGAAGAATGTAATTAAAAGATTGAAGCCTAATCTTATCAAGCAAGATATATGTATAAGACAAGTAATATTATATTTTATTGATATTAAGTGTATTGTTATTAAAGAAAGATTATGAAATTTATGAGTTGACTGATTTCCTTTTTAACTCAATGAATGTACTTGCAAGATTTTATAAATACGAAGGAGTTTAGCTCAAAGCTGGCTCAGCATACTTATGCTTGGCAGACATGTCTTCCAAGTTTTATTTATACAATCATATAATACAAAAATTTTAAATAATTACGTTTATGTGAAATTCTAATAATTTTACATATTTTTTGTATTGCACAACTAACTAGTGGGATTACCATGGAGAAGATGCACCCTAGCTAAGGGACATTGCAATCAAAATCCTCAACCATACGTGCTCCTCTTTAGGATGAGAGGAATTGAAGCACATTTAATTCCACACACTTAAAAACAATGAATCGTTTGAAAATGAAAAACCTCCACAAACTAGTGTATGTTCATTATACCATCCTGTTGAAAATGAGAAACATGATGAATAACAAATCCAATGATGATAATTATTACAACCTGATTGACTTGAGCCACATATTTAAAGATAAGAACACACCGGAGCCTTCAACTCGTGAGTTAGAAAGTCCACAGCTTGAGAGGCAAGAAAATGATTGGCTTGAGGAGGCATTGATAGATGAGGATGAATAGGCTACTGCTACTGAGCGTTCTAGTTTCAGGCATTATGATGATGATGATGGCCTATATTCAGAGACTCATGTTATATTCTATACCCATGATGTTTATGTGGGTGAGGATGCGACTAGAGATGATGTAACAAGGGTGAGTGGCAATGGTATTGTAGGGGGATTGCTATTATAGAGACTGGATCTGATGGTGATGGTGGTGGTGCCGATGCTAGTATAGTGTTAGTGTTGATCCGGCGCAGTGTGGATTTACAAAGTATGATTCCAAATTTATATCTATATAAAATATTGATCATGGCATTCGATTGCCACCGACTCAGCCGACTTAACATTAGTGATACGGTGGTTCTTCTTATTATAGACGACAGCAACATGGATACACTGATGATGTGGAGGAATGATTACATTCCATGGATGTAAGTGATATTGGATCATTCTCACATGATGGACACCGTCAGCAGGGGCATGTCGACGAGTCGAGCTCTACTAGTCAATATCTTCTACAACCATATATAGATTTCTTTCCACCACCGATGCAGTTTGGTAGGAATGTTGGCAATTCCAGCTCTAATAGTCGGTCTTATCCACCATAGTTTATGAATTTGTTTCCACTACCAATGCAGTTTGGAGAGAACGTTGGTGACTCGAGTCAGTCTTATGTACCACTACCATTTCTTGATTGTTTCCCACCCTAGATGTAGTTTGGAGGGAACATTAGCAAATTAAGCTCCAATCAATTTTATCCACCATAGATGCAATTCGGATTTGGAGAGCATAGTGTTCCTATTCCTCGAGTACACCCATCATATCTAGTGATTGTTTCATCATCAAATTCATCTATAGCGTTTAGCCCTGAAGCTACACAGTTAGAGTCAAGTTCTAGAGGCAATCGTTGCTAACATCGTAGGCATCATGATGTTCTAGTTTTAGACCCAGTTCCTCTACCTATAGGGTGGGATGAGCCTCAGCCTGTTTAAGAATACAATTTTAGGGAGTTTATGAGCTTTCACTTCCATCCCAATGAGCCACATGCAATGCCATCTCCATACGTTCAAGAGTTTTGCCAAGATTTTGATGATGATTATGTTCCTGATCTACCGCGGCGTTCATGGTGGAAGTTCTGATCACATGCTAAGTATGTTTATGTTTTTCATTATTATTTATATGTTATTACACATGGTTTGTCTTTTATGCACTAGAAGTAATCATATTGGATGTTTGCTTATGAAATATACAATCTTGATTTTTATACAAACTCATAACAGTGTTTATTCATGTATAATGCACCTAACATACCTAAAATTGAGATTTTTCATTCAACCTTTTCATAAAAAGCATTATAAGAATATTAGATTTTTTTTTGGAATTTTTTGGTTTTGGATCGGTTTCGGACTGAACAATCCACAAGTGGATCGCCAATCCATGATCCAATCCGATCCTGGAACAGTTTTGGGAATGGACGATCTGGTCCAAAGATTCTTTTGAACCATGGATCTCATAAGATCTTAGAAATGATTGTCCTCTATTTTGTAAGAACTCTCTATATGTTTTGATTTTAGATTTGTATTTTTTAAGTCTTCAATTGTTCTTGAAAATTTTGTTTTGCAAGGAAAAGTGCTAAGATCATCTACTATTGTTAAGATTTCAAAAAAGCTATGTTTTCAAACAGTTTTATGATTCTTTTTAAGAGACGTTTCATTAGTCATGTGCTTAGGTGGATCAAGCACCTCTGATTTGAATTGTTATAAATCTGTTACTTTCTGTAATCGTATGTTATAAGCTTTGTATTGCTATTGGGTATTGTTTTCTATTGTAAACCACCCTTTATCATCAAGGGGAATATTTGATGATACCCATCGCACCTAGTTCATGGTGTGAACTATCAAACTATTCTCATCGGAGATTAAATTGTGGGTGAAGCACTTCTCACCGAATATTAAATGGTGTGTTAGGCCCTTCTCATCAGGGATTAAATGATGTGTTTGGCCCTTCTCACCGATGATTAAATGGTGTGATTGTTATTTGTATTAGCTTAAACATCAGATTTATATGTTTTGTTTTGATTAGTTCCGTTATATGAATCTATTCTTATGTACTTTGTTCTATTCTAGACCATTCACATGTATATGTTTTAGTCTGTAATCGTTTTCTGTTCAATATCTATTTTACCGTTATTATGTGTTTAGACTATTCTATTATGCATTTTGTTAAAAGCATACAACTATATATTTTGTTTTCCGATTTGTGCTAAGTCTTAATCTAGCGTTTTCTTTAATTTATATGTTTTCTTATTGAGCCTGTCAAGCTTACCCCAAATTAATGCCATAGATGATGAAAAGGTAGTTGTGTAGCAGTTCAGATAGAGAGCGTTGGAGTCCTAGATGGATTTGATTTATGCCATGAGACATTGAGACTTTGATTCAGTTATTTCAGTTTTAATTAAAAGGATGTAATAAGTAAATGAATTTTATTATTTAAATTTGTTATTTGATTATCAGTTAGTTTCTAATAATGTCAAACTATATGTTTAATGGATGGGAATATCAAACATAAAGGTCTATGGATATTCAGTTTATGGTTTATTGTGAATTATAGATTTTATTTACAGGTTAGACTTGTGGAAATATGATTAATGGTTTGTGATTGGTGTATTGTTACATTGCATATGAATGTGAAAGTAAATGAAAAATGTGAAAATTTTACAAGAGATTTATATGTTAATGAATGAACGTATTAATGTCATGTACCGAAATGCATGGCCCTAATAGTATGGGTTTCGGGACGCGACACCTCTTACTCAATATCGAAAGTTTTAATTCTTTTTATTAAAAGCTAGCAAGGAGGTAGGATTGGATCGTAAAGGGCTATTACCATTGCTAGTGAAACACCTCTTTTGAATAGCTTGAAGCCCAGAAAGTAATTTGCATCAGTAGTCATTAAAGGAGTCACTGCATCCAAGTACTAAAGCACCAATTTTGTCATTACTCATATGGGGATTGTCTGTCATGTTTGGATTCATGGCCATCAAGAAAAATTTCAGAGGAATCTCAGGGTCCTGCGATGTTGATTTCAATTTTGGCCAGGACTGAAACTATTTTTAAAACAGAGTTAAGACTTTGGTGCCAATTCAACCATTAATCTCCCCATAACTTTAAAAAAGAGTCCATGGACCAATGAATTTTAGCTAGAAAGATTCTATGATTCCAATCCATTAATCACCTAATTAGTTAAATCTCAAAATACAAACTGAAATTTGTGTAGAAGTTGAGTTCAAATAGCATAGCAAGATGAAATGGCCCATGGAATATATGTATACTCCAACTCCATCTCCACTTCTTCCACATACAAACAAGCATCAACAGTGATAATAATTGAGTGCAAGTGGATACTTTGGAAATAAGAGGTGAAAACAATTGCAAGAGAAATTCGAGATGAAATATAATGTACCGAGTTGATAATATCCTGGCAGTAAATGGGGCTCATGTAATATAACACATCATGAACAGTAGCACCCAGCATGATACGCAAACCTCGTACACCATCTAATGTAATTTTTTCAACAGCACTTTCACCACCAAGTTTCAACCCCCTTCTCCACTGAAATGAAAAAATACTCTTAGAAAATATGTACATGCTTAATAATGCAACCTAATATACCATCATTGAAGAGAAAAGAAATATCAAAAAGAAAATGCATAATTCAGCTAAAAATTGATAAGAAAATCAGCAACATAAGACATGAGAATGATATCGCTTAGTGCATTAAAAAATTTCGATTCAACTCTTGAAACAGAACAAAGAGGAACCACCTCTAGGACTATGAGCAAAGAAATGTTTTCATCTAACATTACAGGCCCATAATTGAGAAAAATAAACCTATACAATAAATTGACCAACATGACTACCAAAAGGTAGAAAATCTATTTAAAATTTTCGTAAATTATCCAAAAAATATAGAAAAGCTAGCAAATTTGTGCCCAACTAGAGTTGAAACCACAGAAGTTGAAAACTATATAAATTACAAGGACGGCTAAAAAAGATGTTATTCCAGTGGAACTTTATTCACCTTTATAATAATTAATATCACTGGAATGTTATCAGTAAGCATTATGAGTGTACTCTTTGTGAGATGTAAATTATTGGAAACATAAAAATGTGGCAAATAAACACACCCAACATCATGAATAACATATATTGAAGTATAAATTTATTATTTAATGTTTTGGCTTCCTTACTACACATCTATAGATGTGAAAACCACAGATACGGATTAAAGCACATGTAAGGTAATGGAAAATAGTTAGCTCCTTCACTGTAAGAGCGCATGTATCACCAGCAACAATGATTTGAACTGCTAGCAGGAAGGTGGTACAAATTTCTCTACCGGGGAAACAGTAAAGGTACTTCCATAAATATGTTACATTAAGTTCCATGCCATGTATGAAGTATATCTGTTTATGAAACCAATAAAAAGATGGCCATGAATGGGTTGGAACCATTAATAATAAATATTTGCATGGAAACAGCATATGTTGCCATCTCTTGCACATGTTGCACTACCAAGGAAACATTAAAGAAATATTTGCAATGATTGCAAATTGGTGGTGCTTGTAAAGAGCATGAAGCTGCTAAAAGGATCGCACATGACATGCATCGCTACCCCATAAGTTTTTGCATGGAGACAAGATATGATATCACACGTGTCTTTGGAATTTCTTACATTCGGAAAGCACATGGTGCTCTGCATACAAAGTGGTTATCAGACTGCTTGTGTAAGAATGGCACATGTAATGTCATGCAAGAGGTTATTATAGAACCTCTTACCAGAGATTAGACATGAAAATTTTGAACGATATGGGATCATGAGGCATATGGGCAGAATAGTCTTTATATTACATAGAGGATGTGCTTGTTTTTTTATGTAAATACAAGGGTATGGGTGATATTATACCCCCATACCTTTGATGTGAGTGCTGAAGGTGGTGAACCAAGACAAAAAGCCAGCTTTGAACATTATCTATGATGCAATGGATAGGAAAAATTTGGTCATTCAGGCAATGGAACAAAGTACACGCAGTAGGTAAAGTTATATTTTGATTGTACTATTTTATTAATGTTTTCACTCAATTTTCAATATGCTTTGTAAATTTCACTTTTCAAATCTAATATAGTACCAACTACCAATACATCATATATCTTGAGATAAGAAACAGACTCGAGGGTTATCCATAGGCTAGAGCCAAATTTAGAGGGGCAAGATTTGGCCATGAGAGAAGTGAGTTATTTTCTCCTTTTTAATTCATGTGACGTGTATAATTTGAATTGTGACAATTGTTGACTTCCATTCTTAACTATTTGTAGATTAGAAGCTTTACAGAAACTCAATGAGAGTTTGGTATAGATCTACTACTAAACTTTTAAGACTAGTCACCTGGGTAGTGCGTATATATTAGGGTTCTTATGATAATTTATAGAAGATATATTACATAAATTCTAACAAATTTGAGTATTTTTTGTTTACAAATGATTGGTAGGATTTGTAAGAGAAAACACTTTCCATTTAAGGGATAGTTATTAGAGTCTCAAGTCAGAGGTGCTCCTCATCAGGATGTAAGAGGAATTGGACCATGCTTTCCTTTACTCACACAAGACCAAGGAACCTTTGAAGAAGTTACACCACTGTTTCTTCGCCCTTTATAACATGAGGTTGGGAATTCAAAATCTTGTTGATTGCTAACAAAACCCCATTGACTAGAGCCGCATCTTCCAAAACAATGACTCGTTGGACACTTGGATTCGTGAGGATGAAGAGCCAATGCTCAATGAACAAAAATGAATGGCTTAAAAAGGAACTAAGAGCATGGTATCAAATATCTCGAAATATCTTAAATATCTTTCGACATATGTCCATGTCTACCAAGACCGACATGATATATTCCTATTCCGACATGAAACATTAAGTACATTATAAAAATTCATTTTTTGGTCAACACGATGTACAATATCGGTGTGTTGAGAGAATATTCCCCTTTCATAGTGTGTTATTGCCTAATATCAACATTGTGTTGTTATGATAAAAAATTATAAATTTCAAAGAAAGTCAAAGGGGAGAGGAAAAAGTTGAAGATAAGAAAGAAGAAAAGGAAGAGAATCTACTTGTTCCCCATGCTTATACGGTTGGATTATTATATTTTTGTCAACCATTAAGTATGCATGTGTATTTTTAAAGAATATTAAAATACAAGTATATTAAAATAAGCTATCATTCATAATGAATCTATTTGTTTCCTTGTGCATATGTAGTTAGATTAGAATATGCTTCTTAAGTTTCCACAATTTTTACAAT
>JAOXJP010233593.1:0-10293 GCA_025762735.1 Platanus orientalis | reverse complement strand
TGTCAGACTCTTCCCACAGACAATTATCTTCCCAACGCTCACCGAACTTGCATCTAATGGCGAGTGTAGGTGAAGTTCGCAATTTTGCTTTCAAATTAAGGGTATTTTGGGTATTAAGAATAGATTCTTTTTATTGTACGTCAAGCAAGTGATCATGGTGCGGTGCCGACGCATTTGAGAATGAGGGCTGTGCCCTTGGTTGGGATTTTGGCAATTGGTTCGGATTTTAAAATTCAATTATGCAAAATCAAAACCAAAAAGTCACTCACACAAATGGGTTTATGGACTTCTTATTATAAAAAAAAAAAAGAAAGGTGGTTTTATGGATTTCAATAAGGTGTTTGCTTTGGATTCTAGAATCCAATTATTAATTTTGATAATTGATTCTCGTAATCAAATTTTGGAATAGTGAGAATTCAAAATCCCACAAAAATTGATTTCAGAAGTATACATGTACGTCAACCATTAAATTCCTCATGTATTGTGTGTTTTGCCATTTACCTTACAAACAGAAGAGATTGAAGAAATTGTTTTCGATAAGCCCCTTTTGTTTTTCGTTAGTCTCATATCGTTATAGATTCAATGTGGAGAGTAATTTTTATTTTATCTCAACTTTGATTCCGATTATGTATAACTGGATTCTAGAGTCTAAACCAAACACATCTATGTGACCACAATTAATTATTGCCTATAATCGTTTTCTAGAATCCAAACCAAACACCACCTAAGAATCAATTTGGATGCACGCCTAATTAATGAGATTTCAATCCTAAAAGTCAATTACAATGATTTGAAGGATACATTAGTTAGAATTTATCAAATTAAGAAACGTTTTTAACAAATTTGAACCAAGTGTAAGAGTGGCAATGTTAACCCGACTCCAAATTAGCAGCTTAGGATTTACTGTAGTCATACTTCGAACCCACTTTGAAGCGATTAATAAATGGGTTGCATTTGGGTTGACACATATTGTCGTAAACCCTTAACTCAATCCAACATGAACATGACCTACCAGCATGAATTGCCACCCGTGGATCATACAACCTACAAATCAGACATGAACTTGACACAAAAGTATAAATGTTAGGGTTTACTATAACAGTGTTTCGGGTCAAAGCAGATCAACCCACTTTGACGCGATTAATAATTGGGTCGTGTTCAGGTTAACTCATCTAATCGTATATACTTAACTTGACATGACATGGACCCAATCTGCCAACAAGAATTGTCACCCCCGAACCAAGTGCACCCCAAATTCAAGTTATGCCTTTGGAAAGTCACAATTAACTGATAAGGGTTGTTTTCTAGTTGTGGTTCTGGATTTGGAAGATCTAACCTTTATTTTTTTAAAACTCATCCTAGACCGACTAGTTGAATTGGGTTATATTGGAACCGGTCCCTTAGTAATTAATTTGATTTGAATGCAGATTTTTTATCTTTTCATGAACTAAACCAGACAAATTGTTTAAATTGAATAATTTTTTATGAGAATGGTTAAAAATTTGTCATACTTTTATAGAGTATGATGTTGGGTAACCAATAATCAACATGTTAATAGAAGGAATGTAGTTGCGATAGATGATTGTCAATATTAGAAATGTTTAAATCAAAAGGCCGTGTTTGGCCGCCACTAGTAATGAAATCATTTCATTTCAAATTTCCAAGTCATTTGAAGCCATAATGCCATGGTTGAAAATGAACACATTTAGATTCATATTGATTTGTTAATGGATTGATTTTCATTCATCATCAAAACATTAATGATAGCATAAATCATTTCATTTTATAAAAAAATCTAAGATGCCTTCAATTCTAATGTTAGTTAACAAATTAGTACAGATTTAAATGAGTTCATTCCTAAGGATGCTGCTAAAAGCACCTTTTCCTGTAGTGTGTCTTGGGAATTTGAAATTGATTACGTTACAGGTGGCTGCCAAACATTACCAAAATAAATGCAGTTGTAACACTTAGGCTGTGTTTGGTAACATTCCAACTGATTCATATCAACAACCCTGATTATGAATTCTTCCAAGAATTTATTTATTGAAATCAATTACGAAATCAGAAGAGTGTTTGCTTAGACAGAGAATTAAAAAAAATCAGGCCAAGGAATTAGAGGATTGACATTTTTTGTAGCTCCAAAAAAGTAATTCCAAAACAGATTTTTGGAGTATAATATGTAGAGAGAATTTGGCATTACCAAACGACATTTTTTACTCTCTCTAATTTTTTGGAGCTGATAATCTAGGAATCACTCTTTTGGGGTGTTACCAAACGCAGCTTTAAGGATGATACCAATAGCCAATACGTGAAAATGTAGGAAATAGCCAACTGAGATGGTATTGTCATATATAACATGTACCGATGACATCATTAGCAAGGTGTGATAGGGTGCAAGTTGAATAAGTTAAAAAAGGATAAGGGGAAAACCAAAATGACTGTTGATTTGAAACAGTGATTAAAAAAAACCATTTTTACAATTTAATAGAAGGCATGGAACCAACTGGCAGAAAACGATTCATGTAGCTAACCTCAATAAGTTGGGAATTTGGGTGAAGACTTTTAAAAAAACAAAATTGAAGTTGAGTAGAATGTATCTAATTTGTCATACCAATTCACGATTAAATCAGGTTGAAGCATAGATCGGCCATTGTGAATCATTTTTCATTTCTACAACTATGGTTTAGGCTGCTTGTCATGTATATTTTCTATTCTTTTCTTTTCTCTTTTTTTTGGTGGTAGGGGCATTGAATATTAACCAATCGCAACGAGTGAAGATAAGATTCAATCTATTTTGTATATAACAAAAAAAAAAAACCAACCCAACCCAGTCCAACATCAGGTTGGTGATGTCGGATTTAGGTTAGCACCAACTGAAGTTGCACCATTAAAGGTAACAAAATAAGTCTTAAAGTTAATTGCTTATTGGGACTAATTAGAGTTCACCAAACAAGTCTTAAAGTTGATTTCGTGATTAAGATGCTAACCAACTACTCTAACAAGTAGAGTAATTTAAAGGAAAATGCTAGCGAGTCCTAATGTTAGTTGCTTATTAAGTAAAAAGTTAAAACCAGCTTTATCAATCAAGTTTGAATTTTGTGTTCATGAATTATTTTTATTTTAAATAGTATTAATAAAGCAAATGTTGAAGTTGTCAATTGAGAGAGGCCCTACAAGTCCAAAATTCCATTCCTTTCCATTCCATTTTACTAGTTGGTGACTCAGATGTTTAGGTTAAAATCGTTCATTACCAATGGATGCACGATATGTCAACAAGATGTCACGATAAAGTATATGCAAAGGTGTTATGAAGATATCCTGGTAAGGTAAACTGCCTCTAAGACCTTTTGACATGTTGCATGTCCATTTTGGCAATGGGTGTCCAGTCCACACCCAATTGGATCAGGACTGAAATTTGGGTGGTTAACGTTTTCAGATTTATATTTTTTCACTTGTTAGACATGGTAACTGATTTTCATTCATTTTTTCTATTGTTGTTTGGTTGTCTTGATAACGGAAGTTGACGGTTCTTTTCACATGAAAGGGAGGATTTTTAGACAAGTTTTGTGAGAAAATGAAATGACTTTGAACAAAAAAAATAGATAATTGCATGAAAAGATCATAAAAAAATGACTTCTCGTTCTCAGCAACTAGACGCTTGGAAAAGGCCCCTTTTATAGGCATTTTTTTAATTAAAAAGTTTGAGCTTGAATTGTTATGTAACACTTTGGAAAAGGCCCCTTTTATAGGCCCCTTTTGGAAATGGCAAAAATGTAATCTTTTTCTTGTAACAGTAAAATAATCATTTATATGTTTTAGACATACCATAGAGAAGTTGAGAAAACCTTGGAACCAAGCTAGAAGTGTTAGAGCCAAATTCAACATTGAACTTGTCAAGTTTTGATGTTACCCTAAGAGTGTAATTGAAATAACTTCACGAACACACTTATACCAATCCCGAGATAATTAGAATATAAACCATACATCATTGGAAAGTTCTAGGAGTATAATTTTCAATGCCCCAAACGGTGTGTAATTCGGAATTTTCTAGAGAAAGTCACGGTCGTTTTCCTACAAGGTGTCCATATTGAAAATTCATAAAACATTGGTCACGACAGGTCACACACGAGTCGTGACGTAATCGGTCACCAATCTCTTGATAGGTCACAACGTTATTGGTCTTGTTTATGGGTCACAGTCCTCGGGACTTTTTTGAGGTGCTCGTGACCTATTAGAAATCTTGTGATTGGTCACGAGATAAACGGTCACCAATCTCCTGATGGGTCATGGCATGATGGGTCACGCATGGGTCTATTGAGTATATTGTCAATTCCATTCACAAAAAGGGTTGTTTGTAGTTAAGCTTATAGCAGGATTTCATGGTTGTAATGTTATATCATTGTAAGTTTGTAAGTCCTAGTCAAAGTTTGAAGTCATGCAAAGAACTGTCTTGAAGACTGAAGTTGGACATACTTGCAAACAGGAGATCATGAAAAGACTCACACACCACAACGCAAGCTTCAATAACTCATATTTCAGAGTCACACAGGTATACAAAGATAAACATCAAAGGTAAAGTGTGTGATATGAGTGTGTTTAACCAAACCCAATCTATGTGAGCTTAAAGGACTACCCATGGACTTAGATAGGTAGACTTACTCAAAATTAGTCTTAATGAAGCAATATATGTAAAATCAATGTATTTGACCAAAAAAAGAAATGCAAAAGGTCACTTGGATAAGTCCCAAGAGGTTTGAAATGATCCTAGAGCTTCCAAGAGCAAAAATAGATGCTTTAGAGCCAAAATAAGCAATTATAGAAATCCCGAATCGATCATAGAATTTTCATGATCGATTCTAAAAATCCAAGATCGGTCCTAGAAAGTTCAGGATTGATCCTAAAATGAAAAAGTTGTGTTTTTGTGCAAGGCTGCACCTAGGATCGATCCTTAGAATTATAGGATCGATTCTAGGTTGGAAATCTCAAATTTCTGACTTGATTTTTGCACGAAAAACTTTCATTTTTTGTGGGATTTTGTGACAATTGCATATCTACTTGATTAGGGTTTGTAAAACTCTATAAATAGTTATCAAAACCTCGAATCAAGAAAGCTTGATATTCATATTGAATCTATGCTCATTTTATTGGCAAAAGTCATTGAAGAATAAGTTAGAGTTTATAGTTGTGCAAATAGGGAGAGGGATCTCTCATTTATGTGATTGAGCAAGTTTACCCACGATCCTTTGTGCTTGTCTGGTACATCAAATCAAAGAAGGTCATGCACTAAGGTTTCAAACCTACAAGCCGCCAAAAACTTCAGATTCTAAAGCCATAAAGAGGTAAATCAAAACTTGGCTTTGTATTCGTGTAAATATTAAAGCTAAGGTTGGAACTTAATTGATTGGAGCTTAGATATATTGTGGTATTAATTGGAATATTGGCCTTAATAAAGGTAAAACACATTTTTGTTAATCTAAACCTCTTTAAATTGTATATTTAAGAGGAAAAATCTCCGAGACCTTTGTTTATATTCGATAGCAAAGATTTGAGTTATTGAGACTTAAATTGAATATCAATCTTTAAGAGGCATTTGCTAATATTCCCCGTTTTAAACAAATTAGTGGTATCATTATTGTGCATTAAAATTGAAAATTTGCCTTTGAGAGACAATTACATAAATTCTTAAATCATTTTTAAGTGAAGGAATCATTACTGAAATTATAATTGTAAACCAGCCTTCTAAAGACATACATTGAGGGAATTAAGTTTTCTATCTGAAATACTTTCTTGATT
The DNA here is from genome assembly GCA_025762735.1 of Platanus orientalis. NCBI lineage: Eukaryota > Viridiplantae > Streptophyta > Magnoliopsida > Proteales > Platanaceae > Platanus > Platanus orientalis. Next base: position 4,500 of record JAOXJP010233593.1, on the reverse strand, counting down.
GTGATTACACATTTGCTAGAGTCATCGGAGGTTTACACTCGTCGAAGCTACTTAGTGTGTTTGATAGTGATCGGAGTTCACTAGTTGAGATATTGTATGGTTTATTAATTTTCCTGTAATAGCGGGTATACTATTAATAACAATTAAAGGTAGCTGAATAGAGTTTTTGGACAATGGACGTAGGCTTTGATTGGCCGAACCACTATAAATCTTGTCTTATTATGTGGTTGGTATTTACTGCTTACATTCTCTATTGATTACATTGCTATTTCATCACACATACTTGTTGAGACAATCTAAAAGTAAACTCTAGCTCAAAAAGGTTAATAACTAAAGGATTTAAAAATAGAAATTAGTAATCTTATTCACCCCTCCCATCTAGGATTCCAGGATTTCAAAATTAGAATTTCAAGGTCAAGGTATGACCGATCACAAATCTCATTATCGGTTATAGCGTGACTAATCACACACGAGTCACAACCCAAAAAACTGAAATTTCAATAATTTTTTATTTTTTCCACTTTGTGACGTGGCTTTCAACCATTAGACCTCCACACATATGTGATCTCGTATTGAATGAATTATAACTCTTCTAAACCCTCATTTAGTTCATTTAAATTAAAAAAGTAAATGATAGAAAGATTAGAGAGGCTTGGGAGATAAATAGAGAGTTCTTCCCTAATTTAGTAAGTCTCACTCATAACTTTGGAAATCTACTAGAAAAAGTGATTTTCTTCATAGATATAACTTAAATGGACATGAATGTAAATGTCTTATATTAGTTTATGCATTTTAACCATGAAATACCTTGTTAGCTTATAGTTATAGAGAACAGAGATTTGGACAAAAGAAAAAAGGCTTTTGGTGGAGGATCCTCTTCAAAACCAAGAATATAAACAATTATGAGTGGTTATGCATTTTACATTCACTTTCTTTTCTTAAAATCTTAGATTTGAAGCTTATAAGCTTTGTTTTTGTGGATTTATCTCATTTTCCTTTTGTGAATGATGATTGTTTGGTGACAGCTCTTAGTTTTTTTATGTGAGTTTTGTTAATTAGTAATATCTTTATTGGTTTCTTATATTTTTCTTGGGTTATAGAGTTATATTCTTATGGATGGAACTACGTGGAATGGTTTCGATGGTCTCTAGTCTATATGAAGGAGTTTGGAAACCTAATTTACATGAGTTGTAGGAATTGAAATGATTTCATGGTGAAGATTGGGTTTCCCTTTTGATTTTTCTATTGAATTCCTTTATTTTTGCATTTAACATGTTTGATGAAATGTCTCTTATTATTTCCCCTCACTATTTACGTGACCTTTGAATGCTTTTGGATTTATTGCATTAACTTATTATTCTCTTTGGTGAATTCCTCCAAATACATATTAGCTCATAACAATTTGTGATATTCTATGGATTCCCATGTTAGAACAATAGAATCTCGATGCATCATTTTGGGTTTTGCATCATTTGGGAGCTTATGGTGGCATGAGTAATTTGTCTTTGACATGGTTTCCTTCGGCATTTTCAAAAGACATTTCACTTTGACTTCTTCATTAGTTTTGGAGATTGGTTTATCATTAATGGTATTCGACATGAAACGATTTCACTTTCATGAACATCATATATACCTTTGAATTGGTATAAGCATCTATATTTTCTATATTGATATTTGACTCTTATATATATCACCTTTTTAGTTTTGAAACTATATGTGAGTTAGTACATATGGACATCTTTCACCTGGCATACTGATGTAGTAGTATTTTACTTTGTATGAGTTTAGACTTGGTATTCAGATTTGGATTTCCTTAGGTACCCTACTGTTGAGTCACATAATTGGTGAATGGGTTATATACTTACCTAGTGAACCTCAGATATTTTGCTGCCGCGTCACATAATTGGCGAATGAGTTATATAATTTTTTTAAAAACCTCAGGCACCCAATCACCAGGTCACATTAATTGGTGAAGACAACCCTAGTGGTCCAACACATGGTTTGGTTTTACCGGAAGCCCTACATAGGTTATATGGTTTTGAACTTGGTTTTTGGATTTCTCAAGAACCTTAGTAGGTTCATTGGTATTTTGTGACAATTTAGTATTTAGATTATTATGGGTTTTTGGCACATGACATGTAGCATACTTTCTTATTCTACATACATTTATTTATCTATGTAGTGCATGATAGTTGATACATAGCATATGGCATGTAGTTATGTACATACATGTTTTGAGACTATCTTGGTTTGGATTCTTATTAGTTATTTTAGAGCATGAACATACTTGATTTGAGTAAAGATACATTCATACGATTGTTGATGCATGCATCTCTTTACTTTATATCCCTACTATACGTTGGATCACTATGTCTATGGTTTTACTTGTTTTGTTTCACTTTTGTGTTGTATAAAATGTATACTCTCCCGCTAAACCTGTCAAGCTTACCCCAATTGGCACCACCCGCAGATGATTAGGTGCACATATATTGATCGTGTTTGAGATGAGGTCGATACTATGAAGTGGATTTTTTTAGCCCAGTTGTCTATATTTAGTTTACTTGTTTTGGAGGAGTGATGTATTTTTTGATATTTTGGTACGACCCCCTTTATGGGCGAAATTGTATATACAATTATTGTGGGCATGTCAAGGCCCTTTACATTGGTTATTAGGATATTTGGATTTGATATTATATCATTATTTCTGTTACACTTACTTTGGATTATGACTGTTATTATTACTCCGCTACGATGCGATTGCTTTAAAATTGACTTAAATGAATGTAAAAATAAAAGAAAATTAGTATATGAAAGTGATGTAAATAGGTAAGAGGTTTAATGATCCCGTCCGAGCTCGTTGGTCTCTCTCTGTGTTATGAAAAACAGGTTCGGGGTGGGTCATTCTCATGTCACAGATCCAGACCCAGCCCACTACACATCATGTGGATTTAGGGCGTGACAAGTTTAATACATGATGAAATATAAATTAGCCTTAATCAAGGAACTTAGCAAATAGCATGTGGAAAACCCATATGTCATTGGGCAGTTGATCATGCACATGATGTTTGTATACATTACAAGGGTGTTACTTGTTAACTGAATGACCCCATTGCCAAATTCAAGTTTTGGTCTACCACCCCCCCCCCTTTCAAGAGATTTTTGAAAGTTAATTTCAATAATATTTTTGTCCTGCCTTCAATCCAACTAGTTGGAGCCACTATTATAGATGAGAACGGCCCCTTATATGCAGTAAAAGCATAAAGTTGTTGAAGCTGAAAGTAAGCAGCCCGCCTTGGTTTGAATCTAACCAAATCACTTGGATACTAAAAAATCATTATTGAAAGAGATGCTTTAAATATCATTAAAGACCGAGAGTTCAATCCGAGTTATAAAGACTTTATATTTCTACAGAAAGATAGAAGCCAAAATCTGCAACAACCATTTTTCAAAATAATGCAAACAAAGTCACACTAGCCCAATGACTCACAACCCAAATGAATAAGAAAAAGAATCAAATAGATGAAGATACAAGAAAAGAAATGAACATTACATAACTTAAAATAATTACATCCCTTGTATGAACCTCCACTTGTACAAGATATGTAGCTTGAAGATGTGTTGGACTTCTACTTCTTTCTATGTGTTTGAAGGAACTTTTTAAGGGTTTTTTCAAAGGAGAATTGTGGAGAAAACCACCTAACTAAAACACACACACACACACACACACATTTAACATAGTTTTCAATGTTTTTTCATAATACAAGGAAAAAAAATAAAATTACATAAAAACTTGATGAATGACTATGAAAAAATGGATTTGATTGACTAAGACTAATGGAGATAAGGGAATAGCTGAATGAGAATTGATGAGGTGCATAAGAATTGAAATGTAATTGTATGGGAAAGAGAATAATGTGACAAATGAGAGAATATGAACTAAATGATGAGAAGTTCCAATGAGGTGAATGTTATCAAGAAAGAGAATTTAGGTTTATGGAAAATAAAAAATGAGGTGGAGGAAGAATGTAGTGGAGTGACATGTGTCATCCAAGTGAACAAGTGGGGTTCATATAACAAAATGATAAAAAAATACCCTAAAATAAAATTATAATTATGACTTCATTACATCTCTCCAAATAAAAACCATCTAAAAATACATTTTTATTTTTATTTTTTAAAAAGATTCTCATTTGAATCCGTCTTATTGACACTAACCTTGCAACTCATCACATTTGGAAGTTCGTTTCCAGATGAGTAGACTCTTCAGCTAGCTGTCTCACTCTATCCCTTCTGGCTGAAAGGGAATCCATCTACAGTTGGAAATCCCTCTACAGTTCAAACGGGTCACAGCCACAAACATGGGTGTGATTTGACATATCAATATTTGATTTCAAACTTCACCAAATCTATTCACACCCTATTCGTGTTAGAAATCTGCTGTTAGAAACTGCAAATGGCTCATTTACTTTTAACGTTATGCAGTTTCTAATCTTAATGTGA
>JAOXJP010233592.1:0-10293 GCA_025762735.1 Platanus orientalis | reverse complement strand
TAATATCACCATATAAATAAAATTATTATTTGCTAACTAGTTCGGACCGGGCCTTGGGCTGAACTTGAGCTTGCACAAACTCAGCCTTAATAAAATTCATATTGATGATATCCATAAAATAAGGGCTAATGGTGGCAATCAAAATTCGGTTATGACAATTCCAAATTTCTTTCCTTAATTACCGTCCTTTTTACTGGCTTTTGAAAATAAGAAATTTGGATATTGTGAAAAGTAGTTGCAATTTGTCAACAGTCTTGAATAGGCTGGGACCTAGTTGGATATTTTGTTTCTCTCTCATCTTCGGATGAGCGTCTCCCTCCATGCACCATCTCCATAACTCAATACTCCAACAGACAGGTGAACCCTAATGGACGAACAAGAGCATGATCAGCTAGTTACAGAGTTTGCAACACTCTTGAAAAATAATGGAAAACAACAACGTGTGGATATTGAGTCATCCGACACCAAAAATCGTCTAGTTGCCAAAGTTCACACAGACAAGAAGGTAGGGTTTGTTGGATTCAAAGAATCTCTGACAAAGGCATGGAAACAATATGGCCGGATAAGAATATTGGAATACTAACAAGGTACTATTCTGATCTGATTTCCAGATACAAACTCCCTGGAAAAAGTCTGGATGCTATCAGCATGGTCGTACAACAATGATATTGTCATCCTTCAACGGTGGTGCGAGCAAGACAAAGATCTTGAACAATATGAATTCACGCACGCACAAATGTGGATCCAATTGCATGGACTACCGGTGGATTACCTAACTGAGAAGGTAGCAATCAAAATCGCTAAGGAGATAGGTGAGCCGGCGTTCATCCCCCCGGGAGATAGTGCCCAGTGGAGCAAGTACGCCCGTGTCCTAGTCTTCATAAACATCAGAGAACCACTGAAAAAGATAATTCCCATCCAAAAGATGAAGGGCTGAGGTGAAATATGAGAGATTACCAAGATTCTTCTTCTACGGCTATCTAATCTTCAAGAAGCCATCTTCACTGAATACCCAAAAAACATCCACATTGAACTCCTCTCCATGCTCAAACCCTCATACGATGAGGACATTAAAGCTGAGGGGGGTCGGCTAAGAAGGCCCTTGCAATATCAAGAGGATGACGGAGAAGATACTGTGTACAGAGGGAGATTCTCAGGATCATCTCAAACCAACAGGTTAGAGTCGAGGAATGCTGGCAACAATCAAAATCCGACACTAACGTGGCTTGAAGATCTTCCCAAAAATCCTGCTCCCATCACGGAAAGCCCATCAATAAATATGGTAATAGAGAGCAGTAACCACCCTGGCAGTGGATGGAACCAATTTCCTACAGCTGGTACCCGAATCAATGGGAGAGAATCCCCCCAACATCTGGCCAAAATCCCTCCTCCTCAAGATTTTGGAAAGATTCCCAAATCTACCACACAAATGGGCGAGAATCACCCCACGCCTGCTGGTGCGAGCCAAGAGAAGGCAACAATCAAAAGCGTGGACGATCCAAAACCAGCTGCCACAGCTGTCATGGATCACACGCATGGAGCCAGTCAAACACCACCAGCGAACAAGAGCAATTACCCAACAAAAAAGGCAACAAACTTGCAAAAAATTAAGGCTACTGATGCCGTTGAACATGCTCCCACTCACCCCTCCCAAATGAGGAAACTCCATAATCCGTTAATGATGCAAAACGAGTTGAGAGGTATGGCGCCAACCGCAAATCTTGGGGATCAAACACCACAATGGCAACAAGAACTGCTAAAGAAGGAAGATATCAATCCCCCAAATAGAGCTGGAGCGTCAACCCTCATGAGACATACCCAACAGTCGGTGGGAACCACAGGACAGGAGAATACAAGGAATGAAATCGGGCCACAAAATTCGGCTACCATGGAGAAGGGGCGTCCAGAATCCAAGAATGAGCCGATCCAAGCCCAAAGTAATGAACTGGAGTTGAGTCAAAGACAAGAAAAAGATCCTTACAAGATCTACTCATGCACCCGGACAAATCTAATAGAACACGATGCAATGCTGACAGATGACTCAACCGACTTCATGCTCAGCTCCATTAAAACAAGGAAAAATGAATGGGGGAAAGCTCGTGCAGAAGACTCTGACACCCCATTATCCAAAATACAAGAGAAGGTACACCAAGTACTCTCTAGGCCCACTCTCAAAGCTCAGGCCAGACTTACTGGAAGGAAAAATGCACACATCCAGAGGCGCAACCATCGTCATAGCCAAGTAGAGACAACTCACTCCAATGGGAGCAACAATTCTGAAAGAGTGGTGGCAGCTGGCCCAAAATGGCTGCAAGGAAAATGAAAGTATTGTCATGGAACTGTTAGGGTGGGGGTAGTGACCCGATAGTTCGAACCTTGATATCACTAGTCAGAGCCATCCAAATAGAAATTCTTTTCCTCTCATAAACCAAAATGTTTGAAGAAAAATCAAAGTTAGCTATTGATAGAATTGGGTGGCTAAACCACTGTATTATACCATCATCAGGAAGATCTGGAGGACTATGGCTGCTCTGGAAAGAGACAATCTCAATAAACATCATCAATTCCTCTAAAAATATCATTATGGGAAAGATTCAAACACGCAACAACTATCAGGACTAGGCATTGCTAGGAGTATATGGGTGTCCGAGACTGACGCAAAATCTGGCAAGAAATCAAAAGGTTTGCAGACTCATATATAGCCCCCTGGTGTTGTATAAAGGACTTCAATGCAGTAAGATCCCTATGGGAGAAGGAGGGAGGCAACTCTATACTAGAACAAGAATTCACAAGGTTCACAAAATTCATCAATTGTTGTGGACTGATAGATTTGGGGTATGCAGGCCCAGCTTACACCTGGTCAAACAAAAGGTAAGCACAAATCCTGATCTAGGAAAGATTAGACAGGGCATTTACAGACTATAGCTGGAGACTCAGATTCATTGAAGCAATAGTCACTCACTTTTCTGCCATCAACAGTGATCATAATCCCATACTCCTCAACCTAGAGAAGTCCAAAAAATTCAAGAAAAAAAAACTTCAAATTTGAGGGAATGTGGTTGACGAATGAGGATTTCTTGGATTTCTCTAAGAAGGCCTAGACTCAGGAACATAATGCTGACATCACAAACCGGCTATGGAATTACAAGAAAAACATATCTCAGTGGAGTAGGGAAAAATTTGCGAACGTCCAGAAGGAATTGATAGAAATAAGAGACAAACTTGGCCAAATCTAGGCAGGAGACTATTCAGAAGAAGATAGAAGGGACAAACTGTCAAGTTTTTCCATGCATAACCCTAAACAGATGTCGGAAAAACAATATATCTGCCATCAGGGATCATAAGGAGATTGGACCGAACAACCAACAGAAATAATCTCCTCCTTCTCCAAATACTTCAAGGAGATTTTTTCAACATCCAATCCAGAAAATATGCCTACAGAATTCCATCTAACAGAAATGCCAGTCACAGAGGAAGAAAACCAGCACCTAGCTAGGATCCTAGATGAGGAGGAAGTTAGAGAAGTTACCTTCAGTATGAACCCCTAGAAAGCTCCTGGTCCTAACGGTTTTCCTACAATTTTTTATCAAAAATGTTGGAAATTTATAAGCCAAGATGTGGTAAGATTTGTCCAAAATTTTTTAAAAAATAAGATAAACTCAATCACACCAATTTAGTGCTCAACCCGAAAAAAATGCACAATGAATACCCATCTGATTATAGGCCTAGTGCTCTTTGTAATATATTATACAAAGTGCTCACCAAAATCCTGGTGAACAGAATTAAGCCTATCCTTCACAAGTTTATTTCTCCAAACCAGAGTGCTTTTGTTGTAGGTAGGCAAATCTCTGACAATGTGATTACAACAAAGGAACTATTCTACTCAATAAAGAAAATGAGGGGAAGAGAAGGAGCACTAGCAATCAAGATAGACATGTCTAAGGCCTACGACAGAGTAGAATGGACCTTTTTCTAGTCAACCCTTCTCAATTTTGGGTTCAGTCAGCAAGTAGTAGAACTAATCATGGAGGGAACCACTACCTCATCTTTCTCAATTCTGGTAAATGGCATAGTTGAGGGCTTCATCAAGCCTATCAGATGAATAAGGCGGGGATGCCCTCTATCTCCCTACCTATATATTCATCCTATGTGATGAATTCCTCACTTAAATGATACACAGAAATGAAGAATCTCACCAACAAAGATGCCTAAGGATAAATAGATATGCCCCATTAGTGTCTCACTTAATGTTTGCAAATGACTTGGTTTTATTCAATAGAGCCAACAGAAAGTCCATAGCCTCAATAAAAGAGGCACTAGACACATATGCAAGGTATTCAGAACAAAAAATAAATTACAAGAAATCCTTAATTCACTTAAGCCGAAATGTGAAACAAGAGCAAAGGGACCAAATAACTTCAGATCTAGGAGTTATTGAAATGGGGAGGGATGACAAGTACTTGGGTGCGAACTTATTGCTAGATCAATCAAAAGTATTTGCGTACCAACCAATCTTGAAAAAATTTAGATCCAGACTCGCAGGATGGAATCCCAAACTACTATCACATGCAAGAAGAATAAACTTGATAAGGGCAATGCTAGCAACCATACCAATCTATTTAATGGGCACTTACCTTCTACCAAAGGATATCTGCAAAAAACTGAAAGCCCTCTAGAGAGACTGTTGGTGGGGATTCAAAGAAGGAGAAAAACATTTATACTTAAAAGAATAGAGCCAATTTTAATAGGAGAAGGTAAGAGGAGGTCTGGGTATTAGGGAGATGGAATGGGTTAACAAATTTGTAATCACAAAAATTAGATGGAGCTTTTTACAAAACCTAGAAGCAACTTGGTCTAAATTACTACAGGCTAAATACCTGAAAACCCAAAATTTCTAGATAGGAAAATGCCCTAAAGCAGCCTCTAAAGTGTGGTCTAACATAATCAAATGCAGAGACTTACCCAAAAAAGGTACCAGCACAATTACCAACTCAGGATTCAACACCAACATATGGAATGGTCCTTGGCTCCCTAACTGTTATCTGCTTTATGAAATATCAAGCCTTGGCAGGATGGCTCCAGCAACAATTAATGAACTCATCAACCAAGATGTGCACTCATCAAAAGAAGAGTTAATTAACTCAATATTTGACAGAGTGACTGTAGTGGCTATACTCAAATCCATTTATCCAAAGAAGACCCAAATAGAGAGGATGAACTGATATGGACCAAGACCCCTTCTGGAAAATTCTCTACAAAATCCGTATATAAATTGATAGCAGATGCAGCTAGATCTACATCATGAAGCTAAGAGGAAGAAACAAAGGGCTTCTGGCAAAAATTCTGGAAGATAAAAAATGTCCCTCCAAGAGTCCACATCTTCCTTTGGAGATGTCTCAATGGTGCCCTCCCCTCAAATCTAGAATGGGAAGATTCCTCAAAGAATATGACACACTATGCCCTCTATGCGAGACCAAAATTGAAATTGAAGACCATCTTTTCTTTAAATGTGAGGCGGCTCAAGCGATTTGGTTTGGCTCAAACCTGGGACTTAGACTCAAACACTGCACCAAGTCCTGCAAAGAATGGATCACAGAGTGGCTCAAGCCCTCAGAAGACAAGACAATGATCACCCAGGGGTCCATACTCATGTGGGGCATCTGGAAGGCTAGGAATAAATTCCTATTTGAGCACCAACCAATCTCAGTCGATGACATCATGGAAAAATTAATCCAGATAACAAAAGATTATTCCCTAGACCCAATTCCCAAAGTGTGCAAGAAAATGCATACCAAGACTATAACCAATTAGGAAAATGGACTGCCCCGCCAAAAGGAAACCTAAAGATCAATGTAGATGGGCCAGCGGGAGCACAAAGTGCAGCTGCAGCCATCACCTAAGACCACTCAGGATTATTCATAAATGGGGAGACTACTGCCCTCAATCGATGTAGCCTTGAAGAGGTAGAAGCCTCAGCTTTCTTGGTGGGGTTGAAACAACTTGAAGAATTGCTACAAGTGCCCACAGTCATTAAGGGAGATAGCATGGTGATAGTCCAACTCCTCACTGACAAACAAGCATCATGCCCTTGGAGGATCAAAAGTATCATCTCAAATTGCCACCAACTACTAGACCATTACCCCCAAGTTTTCATTTCATATGTTCCCTGTGATTGCAACAAAGCTTCCCACTCAATGGCGGCTATCGCATCCAAGGAACAAATATCCTGTAAATGGAATGGAACTCTTCTTCCTTAACTCATCCCATCCATACTTCAAATGGATATTGGTAATGAGGATAATTATTGATGAATGAAATTGATCTAAGGCTCCTTGCTAAAAATAAAAAAAAAATCCATTATGGGAGCATATCTTGGAGACATGTGCTTGAACAGCTTGGAGATTCTCAAGGGATCTCAAACGACTAATATGAATTCAAGGCCCAATTTCAAGGAACTTTTCAATGAGGTAGACCCCACAACCAAAGAAAAAAATCAATTTTGGAGGAGAACATGACCACACGCTACTCTCAACATTTAAAGGTGATGTCAATGGCCCTAAAGCTCTACAAACTGGATTTTCAGACCAAGCCACTCCTAACACCAATCCGGCCGAACTAGTCCAACCAGTACAATCAAACCAAGAAGAAGAAATGCTCTCTTTCAATCTCAAAGCTCCTTTACTAGGCCAGTCCGATGCAATCACCTTCTCTAATGCTCATCATGGTTTGTTTACCTAATCTAAGAACCCTAATCCACTCAAAGAATGGGGGAAGATTAGGGTGAACGAATTTGAGCTTCCCTCTAAGAAAAATCATTAAAGAAAGAAGTGAATTCAAACTCAAGTAAGAGAAAGAAGACTGTCATTACAACAAACAAAAAAGAAGAAGATTGGAGCTACTTCAAACAATACCAACAAGAGGTTGTCGGTTATCCCACAACAGCCATAGGAGCCATGAAAGTGTTATCTCAGAACTGTCATGGTTTGTGTAGTGACCCGATAGTTCTGACACTTAAATCAATATTACACTCCACCCAAGCTTCAATCGCCTTTCTCTCAGAATCTAAGTGTTCTAATACTAGTTTTCATAAGGTTGTTAGAAGTTTAGGGGATTTCACCCACTTCATGATCCCTTTTGTGGGCCTTTCAAGAGGCTTAGGTCTTCTTTGGAGAGATAATGTGAAGTTGCAAATTATCTATTTTTCTTCCAATGTAATAATTGTAACTATTCAAAATGAAATAAATAATATTTTTTGGTATCCTGTATATGTGTATGGACACCCTAAAAAACACAAAAGGAAAAATGTCTGGAAGGAAATCATTAATTTTGCTTCCAATGTTGACAAAACTTGGTATTGCATCGGTGATTTCAACTTAATCACAAACCCCAAAGAGAAGATTGGAGGGATGGTGTTACCGGACCAATACTATCAAGACTTTAGGGAATTGATTGATTCATGTGGCCTCATTGACCTAGGATACTTAGGACCAGCATATACTTGGTTAAAAAAAGGAGTATATATTTCAATATCAGAGAATGGCTTAACAGAGCGTTAGCTGATTGTAATTGGAGTCTGGAGTACCCGGATGCTTCTGTATTATACCTGCCAATATCAATAGTGGCCATACACCAATTCTCCTCAACCTGGAGAAAATCATAAGGAAAAGAAGACTATTATTCAGAGTTGAAGCATTGTAGTTCAGGGACGAGTCCTTCATGGCGGTGGTGGATCAAGCGTGGAACAAAGATCTTGAGCAAGACCTGGTAAGAAAAATCAAACATTTCAAAGATGACATCAAGCAATGGAGTAAACAGAAATTTGGAAACACCTTGTTGAAGATACAAAAGATAAAGAAAGAGCTCTCAGATTTCCAAATGGCCACACCTGATGACAAGAATATCACAAAAGAAAAGATATTGGTCGAAACACTCAATGAATTACTCAAAAGAGAGTAAATTTATTGGCTACAAAGATCTAGAGTCGCATTGATTAGGGATGGAGACAAAAACACAGCTTTCTTTGACATCCCCACACTCAATAGAAGAAGAAAGAAAATGATCAATTCGATTAGAACTCCATCTGGTGAGTTCTCCCATTAAGGGAAAGAAATCATTAAAACATTCACACAATATTTCTCCACCATATTCTCATCTAATCATCCCATACCCATGGACCTAGATCTCACACTCACTAACAGGCTAATTACAAGTGAGGAGAATGAGCAGTTAGAGGCTATTCCAGACATGGAAGAAATTCAGGAGGCGCTATTTTCTATGGGCCCACTCAAAGCACTTAGACCAAATGGAATTCCTGCTTTGTTTTATCAGAAGTTATGGGACATCACAAGTAATGATCTAGCAATGCTGGTTCAATAGGCCTTTAGAAATAGTCTCATCCCCGAGGAGATCAACAAGACTCATATAGTGATTATTCCAAAAAAATATGTAGCAGAAACTCCAGCTAACTATAAACCAATATCTTTCTGCAATGTCATGTACAAACTGATTAACAAAATCGTTGCAAGGCATATTAGACCCTTTATAGATAGACTAATCTCATAAGATCAAGGAGCATTTGTTCCAAGGTGGTAGATCACAAATAACATTATCATTGCCAAGAAAATTTTACACTATGAATTCCATAAGAGGAAGAATTTGAGGGTTTTCTTTGAAGCTAGATATGACAAAGGCGTATGATAAACTGGTATGGAGATTTATCTATACAGTCCTAAGGAGATTTGGTTTCCACAATAAATCCCATGATTTAATCATGTCTGGAATCAAATGAGCAAAATTCTCTATCCTTATCAATGAAGACCTAAAAGGAAACATCTCTCCATCACATGGAATCAGGCGAGAATGCCCTCTCTCACCATACATCTTTATTTTGCCAGCTAAAATCCTCTCATGTTCAATTAACAAGATAGTTAAGCAAGGATTATAAAAGGGATTCAAAATCAACAGGTATGCTTCGAAGATTTCACAATTAATGTTTGCTGATGATATCTTGTTATTTGGGAGAGCTAATATGCAGGATGCGGGAAATCTCAAAACCATATTGGAGACTTATGAGATGCAATCAAGCCAAAAGGTGAACTATGCAAAATCATCACTTCTTTTTAGCAAGAATGTTAGTGAAGAGAGAAAAGTTGAAATTCTCAATCTTTTTGGAGTACAAATGATGGGGAAAATGACAAATACTTAGGCAAACACCTGCTTCAGAAGGACACCATAGAGGCCATGTACAAGTTCCTATTTAGAGAAATACCAAAACAAGATGAAGGGGTGGAAATCTAAGCTTTTATCTCATACCGGGAAAACTACTCGTATCATATCGGTGCTATCTTCCATCCCATGTTATCATATGACTACCAATTTTATCCCAAAATTAAATTGCAAAGAAATCAATAACTTGTAAAGAGATTTTTTGTAACAACCCCAAAATCTACTACCTTATTTAGGCATGAAACCGAGATGCTACTAAACCGAATCCATACGAAATTGGCTATAAACTTAAATCTTTTACCTGAACCTGTGATCTTCATGGAATACTTAACCTTAACCTTAAAACAACATAAGTAACATAATTATAAATTATCACATCTAACCATAATCTTAAAGGTGCAGTGGAAATAAATTATAATATATAAACATACCAACTATCATGTCATTAATCTCCCATCATCACATCTCAAATCTATAATCGCAAGACTTCAAATCTCAAAGTCTAAACTTCAAACTTAATATAACTCATTATAAAGTTTAATACAAAGTAAGAGTCTAATAACGAACTAAATGACTAAAAGAGAAAGCATCAACCGCATGCCTCTCTTTCGGCCTCTAGGCACTCCAAATGGTGTATCTGTACTAAACATCACCTGAAAAAAATGGTATGAATGTATGAGATCTACGGATCGTAACTAAGTATACAAAACCTACTACAAAAATCGGAGAAGTACAGCACAAATCTTTTAGTATGAAAATACTAATTACATCTCTATATAAAGTACATACCAATCTCTAGTGTGTAGGCATGTGCTAGTGTACATATTATTTACTAAACATCACAAAATCTAACATTCATCATCATGGTTCATCATGTAAGAACTAAGCATGGCAATATACGTGGTTACATGGTATTCTTCTAATGCCTATATATAGCAATATGCATGGTCCTATTTACACATAACATTCTCTTCTAAAAATCTACATATGGCAATATACATGATTCTACCTACTCCTGACATTCTTTTCATATCTATCATTGACAATATACATAGCAATATGTGTTTA
>JAOXJP010233591.1:0-10293 GCA_025762735.1 Platanus orientalis | reverse complement strand
CTCTCTCTCTCTCTCTCTCTATATCTATATATATATATATACTGCACACATTCCATTTATCCTCAAAACCTGATGAAAATTTTGAAATTTTAGATGGTTTCGTCAAAATTTAAATCCCTTATAATTGATTAACCCCCTCTCCAAACTTTCCAATGTAACTTGCAAAACCCTTCTCGCACTTCTGGTGGAACATCAGTGATAACCTTTGAGTTGATTTACATCTCGTTTTTTTTTTTTCTTTTTTTTGGTAATAAGATTTATCTCTTTCTTGAATGACCCATACATTAAACTGGTCTAAAGTCTAAACCGCACGTACATAACAGCAGGTCAGAAGTACCTAAGAAATGTCCGAAGTTTTACACTTGTTGGTATCTCTATGTTCTCAACAAAACTACGAGAATTAGGTAGCTGAGATAAGGACGAATAAAGCTGTAGAAGGAATCGTCTTTTCTCTGCATTATTCCTCCACTTATATTGCTTTTTGATCGTAATGCCGGAAATCTTCTTTAAAAAAATCTAATGACATCATTTATCAGTCAAAAAAGACAGGCTAATGATTAAGTTAATTGGATGACTGCCTTTAATAAGGCCAATATTGAATATAAGAAATGCTTAAAAGTTAGCAACACTCATTTGAAAAATAAGGGGATAGGCAGATACATTGTAGGCTTTTAAAAAGCATCACACCACTTAGATATTTTGAATGTTATGGGTAAAACAACTTTACAGCTTTCGGTTGTAAGTAGCTTTCAGAATATATGGCAGAAGGTTTCATGCTTTCGAATTCCTCTAAAAAAAATAAGGTTTTATTTTCAATTAAAACTGGAAATTTTAAGTCGACCAATAGTTACATTGGATGGCTCGGTTTCTGTGCATACAAAATTCGTACACGATATGTGTGCATGGATTTAGGAGTGCTCACACCAATGCCGAAAAATGATTTACATTTTTTGGGAAACATGCTTATCACTTTTTGGTGCTGATGCTGGCATTCCCAAGTCTGTGTCCATGTATTGTGCACGGATTTTGCATGAACAAAATCCCGAGTATACATTCCCTCATACATTGGAGGGTCTAAAGGATCAGATCTGATTAAATAATTGATTATTTACGAGAAGGGGGGCCATACATCCCCTAATTATATTAGTCCAACTTGATCCATGCTCCTATGCCCCATAGTAAACATAATCCACAAATTGAATAGTCTGGTTCAACTCATCCATAGGAGATGTTATGGGTTTTTTGGTTAAAAATGATGAAATATAGCAAGTATAATAACTCATACCTCTCCAACTACCTTTTAGGGCATTGGTTGGTAAAGTTGGTTAATTTACTTCTTAATATGGTATAAGAATAAGGTTAGGTCACGAGTGTGATAACGTGCTTGTAAGATCCTTATACGTATCTGTTACAATATCTCTACCTATATGACTCAAGAGTCTTTTGTTATGTGCTTACATGCATATCTTCCTCCGTACAAAGAGTACAAAGAAACTTTTAACCCAAGGATTGAATGGACCAGCTTGATGTAGTGGTAGGAGATTTTTAATATGAGTTGTGTGTGTGTGTGTGTGTGAGAGAGAGAGAGAGATCCAATGCATATCTTTGATCTTATCACCTAGGGCTGTCAATCGGGCCGGGATGAGATCTACCCGAATTCAGCTAGAAATGTTTTGTCCCAATGCAAACTTGGACCAAGCCTGAACTTGGCCCAAGGTGGTCAGCCCAAATTCAGCCCATTTTACAATAATAGGCTTCGGGTCAAGTTTGGGCTACCTGAATTAAAACCCTTTTCTTAATTTTGGGATAATTTTAGGCCCATAATCGTCTCTAAATGCATATTATATGAGTTTTATTTGAACAATTAACAATTAAAGTTATTGATGATAGTAAATTTGTTAAAAATATATGGATCCAAAAAGAATAAGAATAATATATATATATATATATATATAAAACTAACATTAGCATATAAATAAAATTATTATTTGTTGACTAATTCAGGTCAGGTCTTGAGCTGAACTTGAGTCTGTCCAAACTTAACTCGAATAAAATTTCAGGCCTAAAGTTGGGCTTAAACTCAATCCAACCCACAATTAGGTTAGCCCAGCCCAACAGTTTTTGGGCTGCACATGTCGATCAATGACTGCACCAATGAGACAGAGTGAGACAATACAAGTTGAAGGTGCTAGGACTAGAAGAAAGCCAAAATTGACATGGGTGGAGGTAGTAAGGAGAGACATGACAACTTGTAATTTAACGATAAATATGACTCTAAACAGAGCGGAATGGTAGAACAGGATTAGTGTAGCCGATCCCAAATGGTTGGGATAAGGCTGTTTGTTGTTGTTGCACATGTCGACCAGCCCGACCCAATTGACAGCCTTCTTTTTATAATCACAAGAATAAAGTGGCACAGATTATTATTGTTATTATTATTATTATTTTTAAGTTCACACTAAAAACAGGGTCAAAGATGCTAAGAAGAACCCCCCCCCCCAAAAAAAAAAAAAAACAAAGATGCTAGGGGCTGATATCATCTGCGACACCGCCTGATGGGACACTGGGGGAATCAATTTACTTTTTGGAGGTTTTTGATTCCCCCCGAGTGTCCCATCACGGAGGCTGCCGCAGATGATTTCAGGCCATGAGAAAGGGTGCACGTGGAGACGAAGGCCTTTGGCATATTCGAGTCCCCAGCACGATCTCCTTAACTATCCTCTTTGTATGAGACATATAGCTCATTTTGAACCAGAGACGAGTTGTTGTTGTTGTTATTGTTGTTTAGAAGATAACGTACTAGAGAAAGGAAAAGATGGCAATTATGAGTTGTGTTCGAATAGTGCCCAACCGAGAGATGTCGATTGACGAATTTAAGGCTTGGCTCAAACGGTTCGACTCAGACCACGACGGAAATATTAGCCGTGAAGAACTGCAACAGGCTCTCCATAGCTTGCACGCATGGTTCGGGTGGTGGAAGGCCCGCCAGGGGATGAAGGAAGCCGATGCCAATGGAAATAGCAAGATCGATGGAGACAAGGAGATCTACAAGTTGGTGGCCTTTGCACAGCAACACTTGAACATGAAAATCTATGAAACTGGCTGGTAACCTCTTCAACTACGTCTGTGGGTGTTTGTAAGTGCGTGCTATACTAGTTTCTGATTTGATAAACAAAGCCGAATTCTGGCAGAAGCATCGGATTTGTGGATTTTGTATTGAAAGAGGCGACCCCAAATCTTTGTTGTCACCTCATCTATCATGAAGGGTTGGTTTTGGCACAGAAATGGCTTGTAAGTTCCTCGTTTTGTGTTTGGTAATTGAAAGACCGAAGCTTCTTCAATTGTAATAGTATTTTCTACCGAAAAATGGATCAAAAGGCACGTTCTGAGTGTGAATAAGCTGTGAATAATGGTTTGGTTATTTTTGTTGATTTGTAATTGTATGTGGATACGCCAGTGAAAAATGTCCTGTGAGCATACCTTCTCTTTACGGTGCCAAGAGTCGAAAAGAGATGAAAACGGCTTGCCTCATTCAGACTAAGAAAGAATGAAAACTATAAAAACAATAGTAATTGAACCATGATAAATTAAAAACAACCTAACTTCTCCATACAAGTATTCGATTAGACATAATTGTTTGGTAAAGTTGCATAAAAATTGTATGAACAATGCAGATCTAGGTATAGGGGCAATATCTGTCCTGTCTTTGGAAATTGTGTGATGTATAAAGATTCAGATAATTTTTCATTTGGTTGGGCCACTATCACCACATCATTGGTGCAAGATTGGCACAGCAAGGGGTCAATTTGAAGAATGTTGTCAGTGGGTTTCAATCCCAAGACCTCTCTCCTTGAGAGGTAATGCCGCAAGCACCCACACCAGGGATGTTGGATAGATTCAGATCCTTATTTGATAAACGCAAACACAATAAACTTTATTCGTCAATGAGAAATAATGAAGGGAACGTATTATACTAAACACCATTTGTGAAAATCATTTGACTGTAATTTATTTGTTTGTTTGCTTTATAATAGACTTAGGGTCTATAGGCAATACTGTGAATCTTGTGCCCGGATAAAAGGTTCCAATCCAACAGTTTCTGCAGTCTCTCCTCATTAGAGAGCTCATCTGTTCTATCAACCATAATTACCACAAAGCTGCATAGGATCCACAAAGTTGAATCCCCCCTCTCCCGTGTATTTAGGATGTGTTAATGCAGTTGTATCAAATTCAACACGAAAGTGGCTCGAAGTGCAACCTGTATTTTAACCTAATTTCTGACCCAATTTGGGTCTGACAACCTGATCTGTTGGGGCCCATTTATGGGGCTATTTTAGGGTTTTAACCAGCAATAAAATTAGGGTTTTCTTGGGATTTGTGCTACTATATAAAGGCATGTTCACAAGATTTGTGACATTATTTTGAGAGGCAAGTTCTTTGGGATTTGAGTGAGATTTCATTTTAAAATTTTGGAAGAACTCTTTGTACTTCGTAATCTTTATAATAATGGAAGCTATTGATCGTCTCCACCCATGGATGTAGGAAATCTTGTTAAACCACATAAATTCTTGTATTTTGTGTGATTGTTCTTTCCCTTTCTATTTTCTCGTTTCGTTTCATGTTGCTTTTAACTTGATACTGACCTGTTTTGTCATGATAAGATGTGTTACTCATAATTTAGGCCCTTTAGAATTCAAATGAATTAGGTAATTCTTGCACTTAATTAAAGTTCAAAGCCCAACAAATTTTGATGGAGGGTTTCAACCCTAATGTTTGAGGGGATGTTTGCTTTGATAGATAAAACAGTACCATCACCATATAAAGATGTGTGGGATTGGAATTTGTTCCTTTCCGAATGGAGAGATAAGATAAAAGATGATTTGGTAAATATATGATGTTTATCTATTTGGTTTTCTTTATTGGAGAATGATTGTCCGTGATGAAAAAGGTAGCAAATATTCTGTGATGAAAAAGTCTTTATAGTGTTTATGGTGAACAAGAAGTTGACAAGTGTTGTGTTGGGGGATAAAAACATCCATGCAAAAACCTCAATAGACGTGCCACAAATTGACATATGATGTGTCCCTATGCCCCATACACAAAGGCTAGGGTGTATAGGATTAAACATGGAAAAATGGTTTTCAAATAAAAAGTTAGGTATCCAAACACAGGGGTGATAAGGTTAAACGAAATAGATGTTTTGTCTAGGACACTAGGTGACTTCACATGGAATAAAATGGGCAAGGGTTAGATGAAATTTTAAATTCTCACCCATTTTATTCCAAATGAAGTCATCTAATGCCTTGGACAGGAAGTCTGCTCCCACAATTAAAACAATAAACAAAGTGTTCAGATAAAAAAGTAGGTACTCAAAAAGAGGTATCAAATTTTATGGAAAAAAATTAGGTGAGAATGAATTTCATGAGAATCGTGAAAACGGTACCAATGTGCAGACATGTCAGCGTTGAAAAGTGATAAGCACCCCCCAAAAAGTGTAAATCACTTTCCCAAAAAGTGATACAAAGGGACAAACAAATTTTTGAACAGAACATTTGCCCCCTTAATATATCTCCCTCTTTTAATCCTTGTGTATTGATAGAGACAGATTTTGTCGGCATCATGTCAAAAGTTGATTGATAATGGCATGAGTTAAAAAATAAAAAATAAAAGAATTTAGATGGTCCAAAAAGAAGTCAAGCATTAATCAAGCAATTCTCACAGCAGTTTCCAAGATTCAAACACAGCCTAAAAGAAAATAATTATGAGAGAAGGAGAAAAATGTGATGACAAAATAGTGCTTATGGGGAATTATAAACTGACACATCATGTGTCACTACAAGAAAATGTGTTTTTAGTGGCAACCTTTTCGCGTCAACTTAAAAGTTGACGCTAAAAACATATATTTTTTTTATCACATCTTCATATGTTGATGCTAAGAACTATAGTTCATTGACACAAATACATCATAATTTTTTTATATAAATTTTATATGATATATTTTTCATCGACCTCTTTATGTTGACGCAAAAATAATTTTATAATTTTATATATGATGTTTTTTATATCAAATTCTAGGTTGACTCAAAAAACCACTATGAATCATTTTAATTGACTATTGTCATTTTGCTTATATACAATAGTTACCGTTTGTAATTATTGTATTTTACTTATGTCCAATAATTACTGTTTATAAACCCTATTCTCATTTCGTAAACCTTATTTCCCATTTCCCTCTTTTCTTTGGGGAGAGACGAAACACAGACGAGATTCACAGCATTCTTTCGGAACGATCTCACCGGTGGCCACCCAATCACCTGTGACCGGAACGATCTCACCCGCAGCATTCTTCAAGGCATTTTTTCGGAACAATCTCACCTTCTCTAAGGTTCTTTCTTTGATTTTCCGGTGGTGGAGATTTCAATTTCCGATCAATCGCCGATTAAATCTCCGCTAGAGCTCCTGAGGTTCGGATCTACGGTTTCAGAGAATCCACGTCTTCTATTTTTTGGTGCGATTTCAGTTCCATCTGCGGTTTCATGTTTTCATTCTTCTAATTTTAAAATATTGGGGGTTTCTTTGGTAATTAGGGTTTTGATTCTTGTTGCAGGTATCCTGACGAAGGTGGAGGTCCTTCAATGGACCTCGATGAGATGTAATCCTACCGGGAGGTCTCGCTTAAACCAGAAGATCATGGTGACGATTTTCACAAAAATGGCGATTTGGTTGTTTTAGGTTCCATTTGTTTGCTTGTAAAATAGTCTAAAAACAAATATTTATATGGAAAATTTTGTTTTTAGGTGTTTGGTTGATAGTAAAATAAAGATTATGCACGTAATTCATCGACAGGCATTGTTCATCGACAGGACACTGCCACCACCTCCACCCCTAAAATCCCCTGTCCACCGGAAGGTCCCATCACGAGCGCTTGAATTCAGTCCCAGAACCCCTTTTGCTTTCTCTGAGTCATCTTGTTTCTTTGCCCATGTAGAAGACTGCGGGTATCTAAAGACGTGGAAATTTAAACCGAAGAAGATAAATAGAGGAAGAAAAAGAAAAAGAAAACCGAGGTATGGTTATTTTTTTCCCTTTTATTTTCTTTTCATGCTCACTCTTTTGTCTCTCTTCTCCTTCTCTACTATCCTCCTTATTATTTTTCATTTCATTTTTTCCCTCTTTCATGTTAATCAGCCTCCACCGCTTTTGCATCCCAATTGTTCTCTGAAAAGCAGACTCCAAGACCAAGTAACTATAGATCTTTTTTCTAGTAATTGATCTTTCTTTTTGCAACATCTGAGCTCTTTATTTCTTTTTTTGTTATTTTCTGATATTTTTGTTGTTTGATTTTTTTTAATTTACTTCACAGTTTGCATATTTGGTATTTGATTAACAACAACTCTTTATCATCAGTTTTGATGAGGACCAATTGTAAACTTTATTATAATTTGAAACTTTTGTTATTTTATCATCAGTTTTGAAGCCTTTGTGAAGTGTTTTTTATTTTCTTCAACACCCTCAATTTCACATTCAACATCGTCTATTAGAGTGCATCAAACTAACAGGTGCTCTGCTCCATGTCTAGTTTTGACACCTTTGAACAAGGATAATTTTCTCTCTATTGGATTTTTTAGTGCAAAGGGTCCTTGTATATTTGAACCACTACTGCATGCTTTTATTTGTTATACACGTTAGTAAGAAACCACAGTACTTCTAATCATGGGCAAAGAATAATTGGACAGTTGGATGGTTCTCATCTTTGATTCAGCTAACAAAATCTCAGCTGATGGTTGCTGCATTTGTTTCCTAAAAAGGTGGAATCTCGATCCTGAGACTTGTTTGTGGAAGAAGATAAGATACAATTTTGTCGAGTGTTGTCCACCACATGTCTACCACTAATTTTTGTTTCCTTTATTTTCCTTTTGAATGAAATTATCATTTACCCCTCATAATAAAGTACTTGTTTGATGAAATTATCTTGGTGAACACCTTTTTTCACTCCTTCGCCAATGACCTATAGATGGAAGTTGGCACTAGCCATCATATTCTTCTCCCTGTGATGTTGAAAGCCGCTAATCTCCCCCCAAATAAGAGGCTAAATAGTCTTAGGGACTTACCCAACTGATCCCAGAATCTCTAAGCATTCCGAACCATACCTCCCATGCATATGAGCATTGAGTCAACAGTGAGATATGGATTTCCCACTCTGGTAGCACATCAAGCTAACATTTGTAAGATACAAGCCTTTTTATCTTTATCAAGTTGTCCATTGTCGATATCTTAACCAAAGTTGTTGTACACAAAAAAAACTACACCCTAGAAGGTATTGTGAAGAAGCCAATCTCCTTTTAAGTAACTCATGATTTGAGCATACTCAATTTGATTATAATATGCCTTAATTGTAAACTGATCTCCAGGCTCTGATAGCTATAGTCTTCTATCATATTCATCAAAAAGGAGAAAAAAAAGGTCTTCTATCATCATGATCTAGCCGAAGTTGCTCTCTTACAATCTGCCCAAGAGCTATAACTTAAGGAATTTCTCAATCAAAAGCATCCCTCCTCAGGGTCGGCTGCTAAAGCACAGATTTCCAGGAACCTCTTCTTAAGAGGCATAACACTATGCCAAATGTCTTCCCATCTTAACCCATTTCTATTCCCCTTTTAAATAACTGCATCTGCTTCATTAGTCCTTTCCAAAGACACCTTTCTTGAGTACTCTTTACCTCTCTAGGTTCCCATTCATCTTGAGCCTCACACTTCCCTTTCACTTTGAAACACTACTGCCCTGGTGAGCAGCCACTTTGTGCAACAAGACAAAGGTTAGGTCTATTTCTCGTCCACCCCTCCCAGCACCCTTTAATTATGGGACCAACACTGGGTAATACCCTTTTTTTATACACATGCATTCATTAGGATTTTGGTACATAATAATTGAGAAACAGATTATAATCTAACTAGTTCTCTTTTTCATTCATCTCTTCACCTTCTTCCTCCCCTTCCTCCTTTTATTTTCCTTGGAATTTATCATTTTTATATTCTTTTTTGAGCATGTTGACACAATGTCAACATTATGCTATAATACACTGCTAGAGGGAAATATTTTCTTAGACACATCAACATTGTACTCCACAATGGGTGGTTTTATCGGTGGCGGTGAAAGTCAACTGGGCAATCAAAGCTCCAACTGTTATTGATGCCGGGTAAACAAGGGTCTGAATTCTTATTTAGGACCAGTAGCAGGCGCTTAGCTGTGCCAGCAAGCAAGCCGTTGATTCATGAATAATGAATTAGGAATAGGGGCCGCATTGATCTAGGAGGAACGTCGATTAAAAAAACATGAAGTTTTAAAATGTAGATGTTTCGTGTCGATGTAGATATGTCGGGAGACATTTTAGACATATCCAAACATTTGAAACCCTGGGTAGTATGACTCTCTGTCCATCTCTCAATTACCTGATCTGGTTTTTTGCCTCCCTCTCCATCCCTCTTACCTATTTTCTTCTCCACGAATTCTTTTTATTCTTCTTTTTATTTAGAGGTGCAGAGAAGGGAAAGGGTGTTTTTTATTAGAAAACTGAAGATGCGAGTAAGTAACAACATCAAAGGCTCTCTTTCTCCCTCACCCTACTTCTTAAAGATTCACAGAAAAGAAAAACCATATTGACCTTCCTAACGTTGACGGAAGCAGCTACAAAGATGGGACATATTTGAAGAAAATCGAACATGGGGGTTTTGAAGGTAAAGGTTGAGAAGGAGAAAAGAGGGAGTGGGGCTTCAATGACAAAGTACAATCTGTCATGGTTAGAAAGGTTTCAGTTTCTGTCTGCATTAAAATTGAATTTGAAGCTACATGCATTAAAAATTTTCCTGATTTTGAAGGGTTTAGAAAGTTTGTTGCTGTTGGAGGGTTTTTTATATTCTTATACTTTCTTACCTTTATGTTCTTAAGAATGATAGTGTTTTGGTAACTAGACACATGGATGGGGTGATCCTAGTCCATTGGGTTAGAGGCTTCAAATGGAGAAAATTGGCCTTCCATTTCCATGGAAAATCTCTATGATGCGGCAGCTCTACATTACCTGGAGAAGAATTACCCTCTTTGGAAACCCAAACCCAGATTTCCCCAAGAAAAAAGAAGAGTGGGCAAGTGCCCATGGTAATTGGAGGTTTAAGAGTCTTTTTTCTTTTGATTTTTATCATGTAATAAGGCTTCTTCAGCCATAGGAGTAGGAGTTGTTAAGTTGGAGTGTTAAGGGTTATTTTAATAACTTTTTGTTAATTTTTTATGCAAAATTAG
>JAOXJP010233590.1:0-10294 GCA_025762735.1 Platanus orientalis | reverse complement strand
CGCACAAGGAGGGGTGGCACAGACGATACTCTCCCTTCTTAATGTGTTTCATTTGATTGAGAGAGCAAAAAAAGTGTGTAGATTTTCCAGCCACCTCTAAATTATCCATCTCTCTATATGCATCACACATGGAGGGCGGCCATCATCAATTATATGGTGCATTGTAAATGGTGTTGGTCTTGCAGTGATGGCTTTGCTAGGTGAATAATTGTTCATAAGACATGAGCTGCAAGAAATACCTATAACATGAAATCGTTCGCGTAAAGCGAAGATGTTTAACTTACCAGAGAAATCCCACAAGCAAGGGGATTGATATGTATTGTTTTAAAGTTTCTTGATAAAGCTCATAAATACAAAACTCGATCTGCATTAAGGACTTCCTAGGTCCTCTTTAGTCCGCTCTAGCATCTATTGTATTTGCCAATACTGGTGAAAGAATACAACCACCCCAGCAGTTAAAAAGGTGGGAAAAAAGAACCCGTTTTCAAAAGGTGGTAGTTTTATGAATTGCAGGGGATTCCCACATGTACAAGGGTATTTTGTTTTAAAGATGGTTTTCTTTTATATTTTAGATTTTGACTTCTAAGCTTCCAAATGGGACCAATGTGAGATCGGTGGTTTATGTTCATTTACATGAATGGTCGAAGGACCCATTTGCAGTTTTCATGTGAACCTGGGCTGTTCACAATAATTAGTGGTGAATAGTTTTTTTCCAAAGAAAGAAAAAAAGAAAAACTAAAATCTTGGACAGTGGATATTGCCCTGGATGGAATGGTGTAGAGAAATAAAATGTGTATCCATCTTCAAATAGATGTGACAATGCTTGGATGATGATGATAATGTGCACTTTCAATGTATATACGTGTTATCATTCCAAATATTTCTTGATGGATAACATGTTAACTTTTCGCCACGCTTAACCCCTTCCACACACAGACCCACTTCTTTTCCCTGGTTGGCAAGCAGGCTGGTGAGGATAGGGTTTGAACCCAAGTTGTGGTATTGATAATACTAATAAATAAAGGCTTACCACAAGTAAACGATAAACCTATAAACGATAAACCTATACTAGTGCCCTCAACTTTGAGATATCATTAGATTGAACAAACTGTGAACCATCTTACCTTTTTGCCAAAACACCAGTAACATTTATTTTTTTGTTAATGCAGACGAAACTGATCTTGAACTACACCCACAAGTACGGACTGGGACTCTGGAGGCCTCGAGCTGAGCCTGTGAAATCTCAATCTACTTGACTCTTGGAACAAACATTCCTATGGGGTGCATGCTCGCAACAGGGCCAATGTAGGACAATTCTGCGACCAAGAGTATGCTTGTTCGGCAACGTCTAAAAGATTTGATTACGCAAAAAAAAAACCATTAAAAAATATTTTCTTTGACAACTATGTCCTTGGCCAAGAAAATTGCAGTGGTTTTGAATTGTTTGCAAAAATTTCCTTTTGGTTCAGAACTGTTGTGACTTGTTGTGCCAAAACAACACAGCAGAACGAAACATGGATCGGATTCAAGTATGCAATAAACGGAAACAAAAGAAGAAAACAGAAATAGTAAAGAACAATCACAAGAGACAATATTTAACGTGGTTCGGCAAACCTGTCCACATCCATAGGCGAAGACAAATAATAACTTCACTAATATGGAGAATAAAAGAGAGTACAATACGCACCAACACTAAATTTTGAAAGCATAAGAAGAACCCTAAGAAAAACCCAAAAAAAAACTCACCTCCAAAACCAAATACGTTATTGCCTCTCCAAAGTCTCTTTATTCTATTCTCACACACCAAAAGATATAAACATAAAAGACTTTATATGCTAAACAAAGCAAAACTCTAAACGTTTATTTTTGGGTTAAAACCCAAAAATACCCCAAGTTTAAAGAGCATACGTTTCTTTGATTTTTGCGTGTTGCACAAGGTTGAATTCAAGACACCGTTTCAACAAATCTTCACCTTAGCTTGAATTCCACAAAACTAAAAACTGAACAAAGCTCCTTGAAAACCCCGAAGGGTACACAATCAGTTATCTTTTAAACTGTAGAGTCCAAGCCACCCTTGAACTCAATCATCGAATCCGGCTTTATCAACATATGTGTTGACTCCTTTGCATAAGTGTTTCCAAGTAACACATAAACATTCCCAACCTTTCTTGCTTCCAAAGAAATATGAGCACCCTGAAAAATCCTTATGGATTTGTTTTTCATAAAGGTTGTACACCCTCTAGAATCCAGCTCACCTAAAGAAATAAGATTCCTCTTCAAATCAGGAACATGTCAGATACTTGTCAATGTTCTCGAAACTCCATCATGTATCTTGATTTTAACTGTACCTATCCCCAAAATATTGCATGGCATACTATTATCCATCAAGATAGCTCCACCTTCAATAGACTTGTAGGTAGAAAACACATCCTTATTGGGACACATACGATAAGGACAACCAGAATAAAAAACCCAAATATCCTGAAAACCATCATCACCAATAGTGACAGACAGAATCATATCATCATCTAAATCTTTCTCTACAATGCTAGCCGCATCCGTGGATTTAACATTCTCCTTCTTTTCTTTGAGTTTAGGACAATTAACCTTAATGTCCCATTTCTTATGACAATAGTGACACTCAAAATCCTGATGAGATCTACCAAATCCCTTTTCCTTTTGTCTTCCTCTGAGCAACCAGGCCTTCAGCCTCAACCTGAACCTCATTAACAAAACCTATTTTTCTCATCTTATTTGAAAGAAGGGATGTTGTTACCTCTTCTAAATCAATAGAATCCTTCCCATAGAGCAGAGTTGTCACAAGATGCCCATATGATGAAGGAAGCGAAAACAAAAGGATTAGGGCCTTATCTTCTTCTTCAATCTTTGACCCAATACTTGTCAACTGACAAATAATCTTATTAAACTCATTAAGATATTAAGAAATATTCATACCTTCTCGCATCCGCAGGGTATACAGTTTCTGGTTAAGGTAGAGATGATTTGTAAGGGATTTCGTCATGTAAAGGCTTTCAAGCTTTAACCAAAACTTTGCTGTAGAATCTCCATTTAGAATATTGTATAGCACCTCATCCGCAAGGCACAAACGAATCGCACTCCTAGCCTTCAAGTCATAATCCTCCTAGTCACTTTCCAACATCCCAGCAGGCTTCCTCTTCAATGTCTTGTGCAAACCCTGCTGAATCAGCAAGTCTCCAACCTTAACCTGTCATAAGCCAAAACTGTTCTTTCCGTTGAACTTCTCAACCTCGAACCTTGTAGCCATTATCACAAAATCCACAAAACAAAAGAATCCTCAATCTGCAGCTCTAACCTTCAGCTCTGATACCAATTTGTTATGACTTGTTGTGCCAAAACAACATAGCGGAACGAAACACGAATCGGATTCAAGTATGCAATGAACGGAAACAAAACAAGAAAACAGAAACAGTAAAGAACAATCACACAATAAACAATATTTAACGTGGTTCGGCAAACCTGCCTACATCCACAAGCGAAGAGAAACAATAACTTCACTAATATGGAGAATGAAAGAGAGTACAATACGCACAAACACCAAATTCTAAAAACCTAACGAGAACCCTAAGAAAAACCAAAAAAAAAAAAATTCACCTCCAAAGTCAAATACGTTCTTGCTTCTCCAAAGTCTCTCTCTTCCACTCTCACACACCCAAAGATAAAAACATAGAAGACTTTATATACTAAATAAAACAAAACCCTAAACGTTTATTTTTGGTTAAAACCCAAAAATACCCCAAGTTAAAAGAGGATACGTTTCTTTGGTTTCAGCGTGTGGCGCAAGGTTGAATTGAAGACACCGTTTCAACAAGAACTTGGTGTGGTTAAGGTAATTTGCTAGCAAAGCAAGCTTGGATGATAATCCAAAACCCCCAAGCCCTTTGGGTAAAACTCCTCCAATCCTTATGCTTCTCGAATAAGGAATTTCTCTTGGGCATGGAAAAGCTTCTCCAAATGTATAGAACTCTTCCTCCCTCACCCGCCCCCCACAAATAAATAAATAATAACCGACTTTATTAGTTGGTTGAAAATGGCGAGAGAATCAGATTATGTAAGTCCCCTGGATGCCCTCCCCCTAATTCAAAGCTATTCTTCGAAACCTGAGAACTTTCACTTACCAAGAGTCGAAGAAATTATTGATCCCACAACAAGAGATTGGATTGTCTCATCTCTTTGCCCTTGCATATTTCATAGTCAAGTCTGCTTACCATAAAACTGTACAACCCTCTCTTTCCCTGTACTGGAATAAAATGTGGGGTATCTCCATACTTAATGATTAAATGCTTATGCTTCTCGAGGGGTCTTTCACTGTGACACATGAATAAATTGTAGGGCCCTCCACTTTAAGTGGAAGGCATGTACAGATTCCTTCCTAGTTAGAGAGAATCTACAAAAAGAAGTGGATATTCATTTACTCTATGTAAACAAGAAAATTAAATTATTTTTCATTGCTTAATCGAATCCTCAGTTATCCAAAGAAACTGGTTTGCCTCTCCCTATTCCTTTTGACGGATCCCAAATGGCCAAAAGGTTGGTTTAATGAAAGTATCGGTGATAAGCTTCAATTATAACTTTTCCGAAAAAAAAAAAAAAAAAAAGCTTCAATTCTATACGATGCTGATCAATTTGGAAAGGTAGAAATGCTCTCTTCTTTGAGATTACAACATGCTCTAAAGAGAAGTGGCAGCCCTTAGCCCTAAAGTTCGAACGAGAGGCGGTCCCCACCCCGGGTCAAGCTCTAAAACTTTGTTGGGACCATCTCCACTAATAAAGGTTCAGTTGCTCATTGAGTGCCAAGCCCTTCAGCTGGGACCCTGGTCGGCGTTAATTTAAAGATAGACAACCTCATTATTATTATTATTTATTACAACCTTATTATCGAGGCCTTGGAAGATTTTTTTTCTCTTATTCAGGACCCCTTTTGTTATCTAACCATTTTTATATCATTCATGTTGACTTTGTTAATAGGACCGCGAATAAGGCTGCCCATCGTATCAACAAGGTCTTCGTTTATCCAGCCCTTTCGTTTGGGTTTTGAACCCTCCTTGCTGGTTGGTTGGAGAATATTATCTCTCAAGACTTCTCTACGCATGATCTTGCATCTTAGTGTATTCCTCTTGGCTTTTTACCAAAAACTAAAAACACAAAATAGAGAGAGAAGATTTTACTTTTTTTTTTTATGACGTGGAGTAAATCTAATAGGCTGAAAACTTCCTTAGATGGAGAAAAAGGTGAGAGTTTATAGTGTTTAATTTAATTTTGGATCACCATATCCCACTTGAGACCTGGGGTATCCCTGACTTGAGAGCTTGGCTCGGCTTGGAACTCAATCCGTCATGAGCCGTGCCTGAGCCTACAATTAAGCTCGTTTAGGTAAGTGAATCTGAGTTGTGTTGCGCTAGGCACTGCTTCTTAAAACCTCAGCTCATTAAGGGTCTTATATATATATAGTACTTTTGTATTTATTTAAATAATCATTATGTCATGCCATCATATCACTATATTTTAGAAAAAATTGATTTGATCTATAATAAATAAATAATTAAAATTAAAATTATTTTAATAAAAATGCATTTGTTTTACTAAAACATCATGTCAGTCATATGTAAATTTGCTTTTGTTGTGCCAAGATAGACATCAGTAAAATTAAAATTATTGTACTGAGACTGTACGCTTGAGTTTGGTAAGCTGAGTTTGAGCCTAGTCCTTTTGCTACAAGCTTGAACTGAGTTGGTCAGCTCAACCTGGCTTGTTGTTGGCGGGAAAAGTGGTTACATGGTCATACAAGTGCCATGTGGGCACGAGATTCTTTCTCACCTTAGACCGCAAGCTCCAAGTTAGATCACAGGAAAACCAGAAAACCGGAAGAATTTTTCTTCGGTCATCTGGTTAGCCACCAATCAAGATGAATCAGGCAACTATTAGGGTTAGGGTTCCTCCCTTAAATGAATTATTTTTGGATTGAGGATCAAGGACTTAAAATACCAAATACCACGCAAAATTGTAGTTATAATGACAACAACATAGAACAGAAGTATTATAATGGAAACTCAAAAGCACGAACTTACATAAAACTGAATAATCATGTGGTTCAAACAATCATAGAGCGATGACAAAAATTCTGAGCTCGAAAGTGATTCAAAAATAAATTACCTAAAGTAAACAACTAAGACTGATGCCAAGCTAAGAATTCAGGAAAAAGACATGATAATGTGTGTATGGTCAAATGATGGCCCCTTCTATCATACCTTCCTTCTCCTTTTATAATTGCTCTTAGGATCAGTAATCTGCAGTTCCTATCATGGGTAAGTGGATCATATTCATTTCTTCCCTCCAAAATTTAAATATTCACAACGGATTCAGTATCTAGCAGTTTGGTAGCTCATGGATTCTCCACTTTGTTGCTGACTCACCTTCTAGAAACTGATTTTGTTGACTGATCCATTTCGCCATTATTCGTTAGCCACGTGTATTTACCATTTTACGTGGTAGCACTATGCCCCCCCCCCCCTAATTTTCCTAAATTTCAAATTGGGGAAATGGTCTACCTTCTAGCCGTTAATCATTACTCTTTAAATTCCTCCAATATTTTGGGCTGTTACTATTCTTGTTCTTGAAAGCTTCCTTCTTTCTTCATCTTTTCTCGCTTTAACCCTAACATCCCTGATTTTGACAAATCCTCTTTAAATTATGATCTGGTCTAACCAGTTTCTGTTCTTCCAACTCCAATTTACAGTGTCCTTGTCTTGAAATAGATCTTCCATCTTCCTTGCATAGTCAATATCCCTTGTTTCCTGGAAAATTTCTCCTGATTAATGCCCCATTCCTTCAATGGACCAAGTGGTTAGAGGTAAACCACAATGAATCATGGCCTTGGTCCTCAAAAGATTAGGTGTAATACCCCACACCAATTTGTACATATGTCGCACACATGTCGCACAGGTGTCACACATATGCTTTGTTCATGTTTCGCACACACTTAAAATGACTTAACCGCATATGTTATGATCTACAAACTTGTACAACCTTAGTGATAAATATGTATAAATCTAGGAAGAATTAGTGAACAGACTTTACGTCACTGGGAAGGTATTGAAGTCTAGATTTTAACGCAATAAACGGTGAGTGAATTGAATATAAAATGAAAAAGATATGGGCATTTGAGTGTAAGGTATGCAAATAAGATTTTTTTTTTTTTTTAAATTCGGCCTAAGCCGATTGATCGGGAGTACCCTTAATCGATCCGACAATAGTGGCCTAATGGATTGGAGGAGGCCTAATCGGTCCAACCATGGGGTCCTAATTGATCAGGGGACACCTGATCTATCTGGCCCTAGTAGCCTGATCAATTGGGAACCCTCCAATCGATTGACCTACATGGGCTCGATTTTGGAAACTCGATTTTTTGAGTTTGTTCTCTTCAAAGAGTTTCCTATTTGATTTGAAAAACCTCTAGAGTCTATATAAGAGTGGGGTTTCAACCTAATTTGATACAAAATCACTAAGAGCAAAAGAAAGAAAGAAGAACAAGGAGAAAATTAGGTTTTGTAAGGGATTTTTTGGATTTTCAAAAAAAGAGCTGTAAGCTTCAATATAGATTAATTTTAAACCAAAACATAAATAAACTTGGACACTTTTACATCATTTTGAATAATCTTAGGTTTCTAAAACACTTTGATTCTCGTTTTTGAAGGAAATCATGAAGTTCATGTCTTATTTGATTCCATATATTCTTAGAACGATCAGAAATTCATTTTGTAAATAGCTTGAACATTTTGAATCATTTTGATATTAATCATAGGGTCTTAGATTCGTTTATTTAATGGTTTTGCAAACAAACGTAATGTTTTTATTTTTATTTGTTTGAATTGTTTTACATGTTTTTGAAAGAGAAAAATTTTGTTTTAAAGCAAGTGAAATGCTATGCAATTAATCCTAGAGGAGGGTGAATAGGATTTCTTTTAATTTAATTAACCCCTTTTTCAATTACCAAGTTATGGTTATTAGATTCACTTTCAATATGTCCAATTGAGTGAGTGTGTGTGTTCAAGTGTAACTACTCAAGGATGATAGCAAACATATAGTAGGCAAGAGTAGTATAAAGTAAGGCAACAAAGAGACAAGCAATCACACAACCACAAACTATAATACAAGATTTATAGTGGTTCGACACTCGGGCCTACGTCCACTCTTCTAAAGCTTACTATCGAGCTTAGGTATATTTCATTCAGGTTCTATTACAACCTAGGTCAATATACAAACCATACTACTTGCTCACAAGCAAGCCAACTATAGCACTCGGTGTCTCTGGTGAGTGTGCAATACCTCTGGTATCTTCGACAAAGGTTCTCAAGCTCCCGATGTCTCTGGTAGAAGCTAAACAACAGTAAAAGTAAATATGAATGCAAATGAATGCAAAGTCAAGCAAATGTTACAACCAAATGGTTGATGTAACTAGTTGCTCAATGTGTGGGATGCTCCTTGATGAGCTGATATGTCTTAGCTGCCCACAAGCTCCAAGTACCTGGATCTAGTGCTCCTTGAACTCAGCCAAAGGTGAGTTCCTCTAGGGAAAACCACTCAGCATAACCTCTCCTCAATAGTAGGAATGTAGCTCAATAGGAGAGAAGAAATAATAGAGAGAAGAGTAGGATGTTAACTACTATAGCTCAGTAAATAATAGGCAACAGAAGTTTGCACAGTGGAGAAGGCTCTCAGAATAGTATGTCTCTTGGCTCTCTCTAAAAACTTGGAGTGTTGGAGGATGTATTTTACCGTAAAGGGAAAATCTCCTTTTATAGTGGGGAGGAGCATCATTGGCCTTAGGATGAGTATATATTAAAATGGAAGTGATTATGGGCCTTTAGATGAACCAAAATGTGGTTCAAATTTCAAAAATCTCCCCTAAATTTTTTCTCAAAAATAGCCTCCAAACCAATTAGGCTTTTTGAAATCGGTTTGGGTTCCAAATCGGTTTCAAAAGGCATAATCGATTTGGACCTAGTTTTAGGCCAAATTGATTTGGCTTTCTGAAATCGATTTAGGTTTGGGACAATATCCCAAATCAGTTTGAGCCTATGAGTTTGGCCCTCGGCTAAGAGGAAATGTGCTCAAAACTTGCCTCGAAACCGATTGCGCTTTTCGCAATCAATTTTGCCAAACCGATTATGAAAAGTGCAATCGATTTGGCTTTTGTGATCAACACAATAACTAGTGCTTCTTGGGCATCCTTTTGAGCAGACTTTTGGGCATTCCTTTGGGGCAACATAGGGCACCCTAAACCATATCTAAGGTTCCTTTTAGGCACACAATACGATATGTCATGCATGCATTATGCCTTCCTTGGAGTGCCTTTTCCGGGTACTTTTCCTTGGTCTTGAGTCCTTCTTGGCTTATTGATTCAAACTTGTGAGCTCACATAGGACACACATAAGACTCCTACCACTACTCTTACCAAATACATGCTCATGGAATTGACATACATCAACACTTATAAAGGTTGGAAAATTCAAGATGGCTTTGTTGTAGGAGTTTTGATGAGTTCTAGAGAAAATGAGTCCAATAGACTTTAGTTGGGATTTTTAAGGGTATAGAGGTAAAATGGTAATTTGCCAGCCTTTTGATGATTCAATGTGAGAAGGCTTATGAAGGTTGGCAAATTCAAAAGGGCTTTATTATGGGAGGATTTATGAAGGCTGAGGAGTCCTGAAGAAAATGAGTCTCATATACTGAATTTGAGTTTTTTAGAGGTATAGGGGCAAAATGATAATTTTACAGCCTTTTGGTGCTTCAGTGTGAGAAGGCTTATGAAGGTTGGAAAATTCAAACTGAAATAGAGATGATAGTTTGAAGCTTGGCCCTCGTAGTCCTAGGGTGTTTTCTGAAGAAATTAAGGTTTAGTCTGATTGATCCTTAGGTGGAGTTTGGACATTGACATTGCATATGCAACCAAAGTATCCTTTGAGAATGCCTAACTATCTGGGGTTTGAGAGAGTCTAGGATCTGACTTTGTCTCTTGCTGTAATGAACCCATCTGACTCCATTAATTAGCCTAAGTTAAAATTTGGGTGCTAACAACCTTGTTTGACCTTTGATAAGGTCTTTGTGGCTCCACCTTTTCATTTCCCTTCTTGGAAGGTTATGGAGGTGGTTGAGTAAATTATTTGGCTTTAACAAAGCCATTCTTAGGTCCTTGAGTTGAGGAGGAGGCATTGGCCTCAGAATTATAACCTAGTCCGGTCATCTCCCTATACTC
>JAOXJP010233589.1:0-10294 GCA_025762735.1 Platanus orientalis | reverse complement strand
CTCCAAAAAGGAAGATTTTCGAGCTCCCACTTATGACGTGATTTTCTCCTCAAAAACGAATTACTAGGGCAAAGTTGTCAACACCAAAATTATAGCCCTATCTCTTAGCTTTGTTTGGTCATAAGAATCACCTCAATTGGACCTCTAGAGTGAAAGTTATTCCCAAATTAGCAAACTATGTTTAGAAAATTCCTAAATAGAAACTTTCCCAAACTCTTCAAAAAGGGAAACTTCTTTTAGTGCACATTTTCTTCTAATTTTGAACCACCAATTAAACTAAGGACCCTTGGAAGTATTGACCCTCTTTTCTTCCCTTCAATTCTTGACTTAACTTAGGAAAAATTCAAAGTAGTAAGAGAAGACACAAGGACCAATGACTCAGCCAATATTTTTTTAGGATCAGGAGCTCGCCCCGGCACCACAAAGCTCTTAAGCTCTTCTTCGATTCCAAAGCTCCAAAATGCTCGAGATTAATATATTTCCTACACAAAATAAACATAAAGAAGAAAAATGAACTATACTTTAACAATGGTAAAAAGAAACTAGCATAAAATGAAGGTTAAAGGTATGATTAAAATGTATAAAAATTAAGCATATCAATGAAATTTGTTTCCCAGATCGTAGCTTGACTTGGTTGATGTACTGGGAGTGTGGTTGACGTCCCTCCACTGGGGTAGTGATTTTAAGTTTGGTAACATTGCAAGCCTCTTTTTGCGGATGAGTAGGCATTTCATCTTTAGAGAAATCCTGAGACACAATGGCAAAGCTAGAATCATCATCATCACTAGAGCCATCTAAGTCAGTGACCAAGGGTGGCATGTCTTGTAAATATAAGTCATGACGCAAGGTCTACCATAGGTTTGGGGCATCGTCGTCTTCATCGGCCAAGGTCGAGGAGTCACTAGCATCCATGTCGACATCCCATTGATCTTGAAGCAAAAACTACACCACACTTTATATCTATTAGAGATCATGTTTATATTCCCTTTGCCGACAATAAAAGATGTCAATGAGCATTAACCATGAAGAAATATGGCAGGATGGTAGAGTCAAGTACCATTCAAAAGCATGTGAGTCTAGAGAGATAGGAAAAAACCGTACCAATAAATCATGTGCGGTGGTTAACAAACCTGTTTCTTACAAGAAACGACTAGTATGAAGATGGGGATCCACATTTCCTATATATAATGTGAGCAGAGGGAGCTAATAGTCCTATGGGAATTGGGTAAGGTATACCTCGTGCTTGATAGATTGCTTTGTTTCATCGAACCGTCGGGAATCCAACAGTTGAGTGATGATTTGATTAGGGACACCCTCAAATTCTTCATATGTCTGTTGTTGAGGAGGTTGTCTTAGGGGATCCGTATTCCAAGGATCGTAGGGCTCCATGCCCAGCCTCATAAATTCATGAATAAACATTTCAATTAGGTGGCCCCAAGAAGGTATTTTTTGTTATTCTAAGTCCATGTACCAATTCAATGGTAAACCATCCACGGAGAGATAATAATCACAATAACAAGTTGTCATGGTGCATTACCTCTCGACATGATATCATGAATTTAAACAAATGACGATGCGGGCATTAATAGTCTTCATTTGAGAAAGTGGCTAATAGCAGAACCTTAAAGCCTAGAGGAAATGCCTAGAAATATATAGCTTGATGGCAAAGGAAGTCTTGTCACCTGAACTTGGTTAACACATTCCAGAAGTATTACTTTTCCAAGGTGTCATAGACAAACGAGTAATTCCTGTAGAACGTAGTGGTGGGTCTTGTATAAAATTTGTTAATGCAATAGAGATACCATCGGCATTATATCTGTACAATGCCATTGGGATGGTTACCCCTTTAGAGTGATCTTGGTATGTCAAGTTATTCTGCAGCCAATCGATCATTATTGTTGACCCATGTAGTGTTGGTGTTGGACATGATTCTCTCCGTGGGTGAGGATTACCCTCACATACAATTGATGCCATATTACAAGTGACGACCCGAGACTAGAGTAAATCTTTGGGCATAAACTCTTCCAAGTCACCAGCATTCGCAGAGGTTGTTTTAACGAGTCATTTTCATGGAGTAATAGGGGAGAGGCCTCAACTGTAGGAGCCTTTTCCTTTTTATTGATTATCTTTTTCAAGCATGTTTAGGAGGGCTATGCATCTGTTGTGTTCCTGCTTTAATGGTCTGGGGTCTTTTCTTACGTGTCACATTGCTTTCAAATATAACCCAATCATCTTCATCATTACCATCATCTCCATTATCTTAAGGATTCATGAGGTCCACCATATGCTTATCAACGAAGACAACATTCGTGGTTGTAGCCCTCATATCTGTGTCTACTTCCACAATGTTCTTGTCAATCAATTCCTAAAGCTTGTATTTAAACACAAAATAGTCTTGCAATATATGGCCTAGAATACGATGATATTTACAATATTTCGGGTATTAACCTTATCAGCTTCTGTGGGTATTTTTGACTTAAGGAGTATGATATCCTGAGATTCAATTGTTTGCTTGAAGAGACTCCAAATCATCAGGATGAAATGTACAAGCCTTCTCCTACCGCTCTTTCATGCTTGGCCTTTTAGGAGGAGCTTCATATTTTGTTGGCTTAGTTGTCTCTGTAGTATGTTTGACTTTCAACTTAGTGGGCAGCTTTTTAGTGCCTACCATGGTGGATTCCACCTTGTTAACCACTATTTTTCTTTTTTTTTTCCATGTTTATGGTCTAGCAGTCTCCTTTCTAGAGTGGACACTTTAGATATTAGGTCATCAAACCTAGAGTACTTATGTGTTGTAAGATGGAGAGAGAGCTCAAAGGCTATATTCTGTAGACACATATCAAGGAGTGTTTTAAAAGGATGTGCATTCTCATAAGCATAAGACATATTCTTTTATCTATTAATAAAGTCCACCACTAACTCATTGTCTTGTTGTCTTCTATTAAGCAATTCATATAGTTTCACAGACTTATAAGTGTTGTGAAATTGTTGTACAAACGCTCATTTCATTGAATCTCAATCTAAAATGGAATAGGGTTTCAAATTTGAATACCATGTAAAAGCAGCCTTATCTAGAGGTTAGACAAACAATTTTAACAATAAGTCACCATGTTGGGCGATGGTGCTGCATTGGGATTCGAAGTGAGCAATATGTTGCTTGGGACATGTCATCCTATTAAATGTGTTGAAATAAGGCTGGACAAATTTTGGTGGGAAAGGTGCCACATCCACATATGGAGGATAAGGTTTCTCGATTATGTATGCACTTATAGTTTCTTGCTCTTTGTATTCATTGAGCATTTTAGTCATCATTGCCGGCATATAATTAGGGTCCACCATGGATGCAGCTAAATGTGCATACTATCCCTGTGGCATAAAGGGAGGTTGTGCATATACATTGTAACCATATGTCCAAGGAGGTGTAGGTCCATATAAGGGTGACTCTTGTTGATGATAAGAAGCCTGGTGAGGTCCTAGTGGGTGTGGGCCATGTGGGAACCCTTGTGTGAATAACCTTTGCGGGTTAGGTACATGGAGTGCAACACTTGCAACTAGGGCAGCTCTTGACAAGGTGGTAAAAGCATACTCTAGTGTGTAATGGGGGTACCCCCCTTATGTTTGGCTAGGAACAATCAGCATTGTTGATTTTGTTATAGTAAGATTATGATTTGGTGGGGCCATGCCTTACAATTCAAGTGCAAGTTGCTCAATCATGGCTTTTAACTCAGCTATTGTGATATCCTAAGCAACCAAGCGTTGATCTCCATTTTCTACCTGGGCTCGCCATTCTGCGGTTGTAGTGCGTTACCCTTCGAAGTCAGAACAATACTCCTTGAGGTCTACATTTTTTATATTTACTGTGGGGTTAGTTTGTGGATCTTGTCCTCGTCTTGATCCTACTATTGTCGCTTTAGGTCCTTGTGAGGTAGAGGTGGTGTTGACCATTACAAAGTCCTTAGTGTAGTGTGAGGACTATCCCCATGATAGAACATAATGGGAGAGGCTGTCAGAGCCCTTCTAGTGGTTGGTAGCCCTCTTGAGGGTGTTCTGGGTGTCTTAGCACTTCTGTCAATTGACTTCTGGTCATCATGTCAGCAGAGTTGAAAGCTCGTGGTCGTAACCTAGAAGGACTTGGGGTGTTAGCAAGGGCATCTTTCTTTGCTCTAGCGAACATTACTGTTGCTTGAGAGTTATGAGTAGAATCAAATATTT
This sequence comes from Platanus orientalis, assembly GCA_025762735.1. Taxonomy (NCBI): domain Eukaryota; kingdom Viridiplantae; phylum Streptophyta; class Magnoliopsida; order Proteales; family Platanaceae; genus Platanus; species Platanus orientalis. The sequence goes on along the minus strand of JAOXJP010233589.1, from coordinate 6,082 downwards.
TACCTTTAACAACGTAAGGTGTATAACCCGAACTGCCTTTGGTGTAAGAGGGAAAGGAAGGGTTTGCCCTTTGTGGATGTGCCCATGGTGGTATTGCATTGATTTTCATATCTCCCACATCTGGTTGCATGTAAAAGAACTTGCGTGCTCTAGCCCTTTGCCTTTGAGTAATGTTTCTTTTCTGTTTTGTTCAAGGGATAACACCCTTCTTTTTGGTGGTTTTCTTTCTTCAAGCCCCTTGAGTGGTTCGAATTTGGTTAACAACATCAAGTTCCTAAACTCTACCCTTGCTTGATTGTGCTGCTACTTGCGACGCATACATAGGATTTGGGTGGCCATGTTGTAGTTCTTTTGGGAGATTATGGCCTTCAGTGGTTCTTGCTTTAGATTTTTTTTATTGTGTAAATTTCTTTTAGGTCCAAGTGGCCTGAATGGCCCATTCTGATTGACAACCAGTTCTTCTATCTGACCCTTAAGCATAATGAGAACCCCTATGAGAGTAATGTGTATTATAGTTAAATTCTGGTTCTCTGGCGGCGAATGAAAATTTTTACTTGCGCCAATAGATGTGCATGAATGAGACTTTTCCTCATGCTGGTTGTACAAGAATGTAGAAACATTTTGTTCATTCGCCACAGTAATATCGCGAGAATGTCGTCGTTTTTCCAAGCATACATTCTTATGCAAATAGGAAACTTCACTCTTATTAGCGGGACATGTTTGCAACAAAGGGTCCATGGTCCAATCAAGGTCATTAACTTGGACTTTCTCTTGGCGAGTGGAGTCGGGTAATTGAAGGTCAGTTTTAGAATTAGACATCCAAGACTTTTCCCTTCTCCATGTGTGGTGTCATCTGCGGCGGCGAGTGTTTCTCCATGAATGCAGATTTTTCACATCATTCACGAGTTCAAACCCCAGCAAATGTGAATAGTCATCCCCAAACACGCAGTTTGACTGCGACGAATGGAATTCTAGGCCCTTTCCCGAATCAACAATTTGTGCTTTTTTCGAGGCTTTAATGGCTTTTGTGTAAAGGTTCAGCTCAGACTTAGGTATCCATTGTTTCCTTAAATTATTCAAAGTGATTTGAGAAATATAACCCATTGGTTTAACATCAGATTTGCCATTTTTAATAGAAATGGGCAATGCTGCCACTGCCCGAGGGGAGACCAAAGCCTCAACCCTTAGTGAAGTTAGGGAGACTGAAGCCTCAACCATAGGTGACTTTTGGGAGACCGAAGCCTTAACCATAGGTGACTTTTGATAGACCAAAGCCTCAACCGTATAGACAGATAGTGGTGGGGAGACCAAAGCCTCAACCCATGTTTTCGGTGTAACTTGTGGTGAACTGCCAGAAGGTTTCACGGTTACAACTCCATTAAGGTACCTATGAAAGGAGGATACACCCATTAATACAAGAAAACTTAAAGAGAAATGAGAGGAAAGTATAGTCCAATTGGGCGTGCCAAAAATTTGTAACACCAAATTTTGAGCAGTACAAGGCGAAATTCGTTGAACAAATTACCTAGTCATTTTAGAGGCTAGTTTATTATTTTATGAACGGGGACTAGTACTCCAAGTCTAATGGACTTGTTAATTACAACCGTTTGACACAACCAACCTCTGATTAACTTTAAATTTCTCGGTTTGTATTGTAAAGCAAAGTTGCATAAACATGAAGAAAAAGAAGGGATGAAAGAGAAGATAATATTCCTTTGTTTAGCATATATATATGATTATATTGTTCATACACCAACAAATTTATCTAATCATAGCTTGATTCATCATTAAGCTTCCTATGATATTTTCTTTGGAGAGATCGCAGAGGTATAATGGACTTGTTTTTCCTTTTTTGGAAGAGAGGTAAACTTATGGACCTTCAAGGGATGGGAACAACTTGCTTGGTTTCTTGAGAGCTTGTGCTTATTATGGATCTTCAAAACTTTCAGAACTCCTCTAACTTCTAAGACTTGCCACCTTGTTCCAATATTTAAAGTATTTATAGGTGCCAAGATGAGTTAGAGAAGAGTCCTTATTGAGGAAGAACTCTATCTCTTTCACAGCTTCTTTATTGGAATGGGATTCTTCAATTCTTATCCCAAAGATATAGGTGATTGTTTTATGCTAGAATCCACCCTCTTCCATTTCATGGGTGATTAGGGAACTCATAAGAGTCGTGACCATCCAAAATAACCACCCCGGGAAGAGATAGAGTCGAATTTTAGTTTCTAGTTTTCGTAGTGCGTGAATATGAATAGTGCATTCGCGCACAATTTTAGTGGCGATCACAAGTATCTAAGAACCTTTGCTTTGGGGTGAATGAGGTTGTGACTATTCATTCGCCGAACCCAAGTGTGGCGAATGTCATATTATTTTTCCATTCGCACACACTTTTGGGTTTCTACACTTTTGGTGCTCTTGACTCCAATGGGTGCAAATGTACCAGTGAAGGTGGATTTATAAGGGTGAAAAAATACTTTAGTGGTGATGAGAGGACATAGGAATGGTAATCCTTATGTGCTTCACGGAAGCATAGTTTCAAGTGTATCTGCGGTTTCATCATCGAGAAATTCATATGCTGACACTACCCACCTATGGCATAAGCAGTTAGACCATATAAGTAAGACGGGTATGCCAATGTTGAATAAGTGGGGCTTGCTTTGTGGTAAAAAAATAGGGAAACTATACTTCTGTGTGAACATTGTATGTTCGGGAAGTAATGCAAGGTTTAGTTCGGATATTCATAAGATCAAGGGCACAATGGATTACATCCACTTTGATCTTTATGGCACATCCCATATTACTTTAAAGGATGGCTCTCATTATCTTCTAACTTTCATTGATGTTTACTCAAGAGAGGTCAATATATTAACTTTGAAGCATAAAGATGAAATGCTTCTCAACTACAAGCGATGGAAGGTCATGATTGCAAAGCAGATATTCAAGATCAAGTGACTAAGAAATGATAATGGCTTGGAGTTTTGTTTAGGTGAGTTCAATAGTTTCTACAAGAATGAGGGGATTGTGAAGCATCACACAGTTATACACATGTCCCAGCAAAATGGTGTGGTGGAATACATGAATAAGACTCTTCTTAAGAGAGCTCGCTATATGCCCCCTAATGCTAGATTGGGAAAATAATTTTAGATTAAGGCAATTTCCATAGCTTGCGACTTAGTGAACAAGTCTCAATTGACTTTCATTGAGTGTGAGACGCCTAAGGAGGTATGGTCTGGCATACCTACAAATTATTCTATCTTGAGGGTTTTTGGTTGTCCCATTTAGGATCATGTGAATAAAGGTAAGATTGAACCTAGAGCTAAGAAGTTTTTTTTTTTTTTTTTTTGAGTTATTCATCTGGGGTGAATGATACAGCTAGTGGTGTCTTGATCTGAAGTCACCCAAGTTTCTTATTAGAAGAGATGTGACTTTTAATGAGTTTTTCATGCTTAACCCGAAAAAAGAAAATAGTATTGCAAATAGGGACAATGGTATTAGCAAGCAGATGGAGCTTCAATGTGTTTTTTAGAGAAGAAATATGACACTTACATTCATCCCATTAAGGAAGAGGATCAAAATCCTAGGGAGAAGGAGGATGCATAAGAGAAATAATAGTATAGTATTGCTATAAGGATACAAATGAGAGAGATGAGGCTACCTCAGAGGTATAATAGTTATGAAAAGATTGTTTTTTATGCATTGATTATGGAAAAAACTAGTGAGTGTCAAGAGCCTTAGTGGGTTGCTTTTATGAATGAGAAGATTGGGTTTCTTCATCAGACTTGGGATCTTGTAAAATCACCTATAAAGAAAAGAATTGTTGGCTGCAAATGGGTTTACAAGAGGAAAGAAGGAACTTCAAGTGTTGAATATGTAAAGTACAATGCACGCTTGGCTACAAAGGGTTATGATCAGAAAGAGGGTGTGGACTTTGTAAGCACCCAATTTTGGCGTTAACTCCCAGCTCTAGCGTTTCTCTTCAAGTCAACAGATGGATAGAGCAATCCCCAGTCTTTCTTCATAATCCAATCAATCAAATCCATCCAATGCCTCCTTTGTCGTCTTATTATTATTTGTTTTTATTTTTTATTTTTTAGTCTATATTATTTATGTGTATAGGGACGCAAAGGGACACATTGTAACTCCCCTCTACTTATTTTATTTATTTTCATCATCATCATCATTATTTTATTACTATTATTATTATTATCATTATTTTTTCTTCTTCTTTTCTTTTCTTTTCCCTCTTTCTTTCTTTCTTTCTTCTTTTCTTTTCTTTTCTTTTTCCTTTTTTTTCTTTTCTCCTTTTTTTTCTTTTTTTCTTTTTCTTCTTCCCTTCCTTTTCTTTTTTTTTTTTTCCTTCTTCCAGGCCAATGGCCCAGGTGCAAGAGAGGGGAAACCCTCCCCCCGTTCCTCTCTTCTCTCTCCTCCCGCTTCTCTCCTCTACGCTCACCCCCCTCTACTCTCTTCCCTTCTCTCGCTCTCTCCACTCTCTCTCTCTTGCTGACCGCAACTATGCAAGGAGGGGGGAATCCCTTCCCCCTCCTCTCTCTCCCTATTCTCTTCTCCTCCCGCCTCTCTCCTTCGCCCACTCTTCTCTCTCCCTCCCCCTCTCTCTTCTCTCTCTCCTTCCTTCCCCACCGGATCTCTCTCTCTCCTCCCACCTACCTCTCTTCTCTCTCTCCTTCTGCTCTCTCTACCCCCTCTCTGGTGGTCCACCCTCTCTCTCTCTCCTCCCGTTCTCTCTCTCCTCTTTCTCTTTCTCTCCCTCTCTCCCCGATTTCTCTTCTCTCCCTACTCACGTAACCTTTCTTTTTCTGCCTCCCCTCTCTGACCAAGGATAGGGCATGCAGCCCTCTCTGTGCATGCAAGCCCCCGCGCCTCTTAGGACCCCTCACCTCTACAACCACCAGACCTTGCGTCCATGCCTTCCACCGACTTCCCTGCTCCCATCCCTGACATCTCTCTCTGCACAATCCCCATACCCTAACCCCTCATCTCTCGATTCCCCTCTTCACTAACCCCCCCTTTTCTTCTATAAAAACCACCCTAGGAAACCCAAAGAGGGGGGAAGTTCGTTCAGCAATCTAGGGGGAGCATCCCCATCTTCTTCGTGTCTCTCTCCTTCTTTTCGTCCCACGAAGATGAGCTTTTGAGAGGATCGTTGAACGAAAGGGCAAGAGGGGGGATTATTTTTCACCTTTCCAATCTTAGACCAAAGACACTAGAAAACCAAATTTTTTCTCTTCTGTCTCTCTTCTCCTCATCCATCGTTAACGACAAAGAAAAAGGTTTATTGTTCACCCTTGGTAAAAATCCAACAACCCCAAGCCAAATCCCTGAGACTTTCCCAGCCTGAAAACCCCAACCATGCCCTTAAGTCCTTTTACACCCCAACCCATTTGAATGCCCTAAACCATCAATCACATTCTGTTGTACTGAAATCCCATCTGCCACATTGATGAACATCCCAAAGGAGGAACCTGAGCTACGTCTCATCCCTCTCCTTCTGCCTCTCTTCTCAACAACCGTCGACATGAGTCTCTCTTGTTGCTGCTACAACGAGAATCCTGTATTGAAAGGTGCAATATTACAGGGTAAGAATCATTTCCCTATTCAACTTGTATGTTTATTGAATGTTTGTGAGGAGATATCTCTGTGCTTCTTTGCTATTCTGGCTGAGGCTTCGAAATCTTTGATGTTATGTTTAGCTTAGTAGTGATTGAATACCTGATATATATATATTGGTTTATTCTCCATGCGGTTCAATTAGTAATTTGTTGGGGCGTATTGTGTAGTTTGTTTAATGATTTTATAGGGTGCTTGCTTAGAGCAAATGATGCAAACAGTTAATGATTTAAAAACTTGTGTGAAATTACTTTTTATTGATGAATGGAGCTGCTGTTAGTTTATTTTGGGTTTACTGTTTGGATATATATATTTTTTATTATTTATTGACTCTGTGATTAAAGATTTGGATATGATTTGAGTAGTAATGTTGTTAAATAGTTCAAGCAGATAGAACATGTCATTTGTTTATTACGGTTCTTTTATATTATGGCAGTCTCATACATTTATATAT
>JAOXJP010233588.1:0-10294 GCA_025762735.1 Platanus orientalis | reverse complement strand
GTGGTTTTCATATTTCGCTATTTATAGTGAGTTGTGTGTTTGATTTACCATTTCTTTTCTTGCCAGTTGGTTGTTTCAAGTTATATTAATAAAAAAAAATATTAGCTGTTAGAAGTATTCTTTTTTTATTTAGGATGTACAAATTAGTTGTTGCCTGCAAATTGGTTGTTGCCTGTAAGTTTTCTTTAGGGTTAGCCTAAAAGAACTAAGTCATGTTGTATGGTTGAGGTTTTTAAGTCTATTTCTACATGAAATTATTGATTTTAGAATTTAATAAAATGCATAATTTGTTATTTTTGTCTTTATAGACTATTTGCATATTAATTTCTACAATAATTGCTTGTTATTGGTTCTTAAATGTAGAAGAATATGCATGGAATAAATAAAAAGAAGTGACTCTTGATTTCTTCATTTATTTTAACATCATAGCATTTCTTTAAAGAATTTCATATATCAGTCCATGAGAATGGGGTTTTGATAGCCCGATATTGTGAAACTTTAAATTATATAGATTGAAATTGTTCCTTTTGTTGATATATTTATTGGGGTTTATTAACCCTTTAGAGACAACCTAAGTAGGCATGTATTGTATAAATGAATATACCTTTGCAATTGAATTAATTATACTTTTGCATAGTACTCCATGGGTAAGGCCTAGGGCCAGTGCAGCCTGGTGGACGCACTAGAGTTAGCCTATCTCTGCGTAAGGAAGCGTAGAAGGAACCCCCAGATTTATCTAGAGTTGCCCACGTGACTTCTTGTAAGAAAATCATCAAGCGGGGTTCACGGGGTGTAACTTATGATTATTGTCTTCCTTGTGTATTTAGGCACAGATGGGATCCCTAGATTTGTCCATAGCTGCTTAGTGGTTAGCCACCACTAAGCGGGGTCCAATTTGCAGTATGCACTTATATAGTGCTTGAGACTTGATTTGCACCACTTTTAGGTGGTTAATGTTGCTTAACATGGGTCTAGCAGTCAGATGAGATTTAGCACTTAAAAGTACTGTCAGGTTTGTGGACATATATTAGCTCTTTATGCATCTTTATATAAAATGAAGTTTATTAATTGTCATGTTATAATGATCTAGCAGAATGAATTCTTTGAGATGAGTTAACATTTGTTTATGCTTAATACTTAATAATTATGTTTGTATATCACCGTTTAGCTTGCCCAACGTTATATCATTGCTATGTTATTGGTATTGTTGAGTTGTATGCTTGTCATGTTGTATTACTGGGTGCATGTGTACTATAAATTGTGGAATATGATGATCCCTTACGAGCTAGTGTAGCTCACCCATGATTAAATAAATTTTTTCATATAGAGACATTCCTGACATTTCAGGCCGAACAGATCCCCAGTTATAGTGATATTCGCCAGTTTAGAGGTATTTGGTAGTTTCATTTGGTGTATAGCGTATATAAGGATGTACGGTCCCAGTCTAGAGTGGCTCTGTGTACTATTCCTTTCAGGTATCTTTACGAGTCATCTTGTATTTTGTATAGCCTATTTTGTATGGGTACTAGGTTAAAACTTATGTTAGTAACCAATGGTTTATTTTGGTAGCATGTGTATAGTTTCTCTTATGAATGAAAATGGTTGCCATATGGATAATTAGATGGTTCATATATAACTATTTCTATGGATGGATATTATTATAAACTGTTGTCTATTAGGTGATATAATCTCTTGTGATGGGACATTTGTCCCCATGAGTCCCAATTACGGGGAGGTGCTTCCAAAATTTTGATAAGATAACCCATGGAGACATGGTTCCCTCAATTCTAGAGGTAAACATTGGCTTAAGGTACTCTCTATCTATCACGTGTCGGCATTCAGATCCGGGGCGTGACAACCTCCCATATACAAGTGTTGGGAAGTCACCCATAAGTTTGTGAAGACCGAGGATATACTTCATTTGCGAAAGGGATTGGTGTATCTTTCCACGTGTGCCATCTCCGTCGTCAAATGGGGAATCGGTAAACCACATTTTTATTTATTGTATGTTTGTTAAAGAGATTTGGTGTTATTTCCATAACATGTTGTATCCTTAGCTTTTCCACATGATATCAAGGATTTCATTTGTAGTTGGTCTCTCACTCCTTTTGGCAATCCCAAATTCGCTAAATCTTCCTCCTCTAGTTAGAAGACAAGAGATCCATTTCCGACCACTTAGAAATCAGTCTCCATTCCAAAAGACAATCTCCATCAATGCCTGACCTTAATCACTAGCAAGCTCCATGTATTCTTCTACTATTCCTGACATATAGGCATCAAAAAACTAATATACAGGATTTCATTGAGAGACATTGATTTGAAACATTCCTTTCTCCTGAAACCCTCATCATCTTCCCAATCTTCATTACCATAATCCCTTCCTTTCCCCTGCCACATGACCCACCTGATTTCCGAAAAGTTTCGCTTTTTCTGCCTTTGCCAATTCTCACTGGGACTTCTTCTTCCTCTTCCTTTTCTTCCTACCCTGGCAAACAATGTCCCACCCTTTTCTCCTTTGCTTAGGGTTGAGATCAACGAAGGATAACAAGAAATTTATTAAAAGGGTATAATAATAAAAAAGAGATGCAGAAATCCCAAACAACAACAACAAATAAAAATAATAATACCGGAAACGACGGAAAGAACACATCATGAGAAAGCTCTACCCACTAGGCAAAAAAGAAGAAGAAAATCCTGCAAATCATTTGCCAATCTTGGAACCGAAAAAAAATGTATATAGGATTTAATGAGATAAAAGGATCTCCAAGGACTATTAACCCTCCTTTGTAAGGGTTTTGAGAAAACTCATAGAAGTGAGCTGGTCAAGGATTCGGTAGGTTTTACTTCATGGTACTCCGAGGAGCCTCTTTCTTTATATGTATGGGTCAATGGTTAATTATATCTATCCAGGGGTAATTTTTTCGTTATCTCCTTTCCTGATATTTTGTACAGCGAAAGTTCTACAGTTTATAAGACTTGTTGAGTTGTCCCCAATTTTTTAATATATTTTGTGTTTTCCTGTAAAAAATAGGCCCATGCAGCTACATTTCTCCAGTCCTGTTCTATTATAACCTTGGAAATTCTTGAATTTTTTAATTATTAAACAAGAGCCATAGCATAGGCTCAATTAGAGTGGAAATAATAGAATTTGAATCCAAATAGTCTGCTTCTTTCCCTTTTTGAGTGACACACTAGATGCGTCATCTTGAAACTTAAAATATTACAAGTTAGATGAATGTCATTCACCCGGCAGGCCATGATACCTCCAAGGCTTTTACTACAATCACAGTTCACAGGACCATAGGCCTCATGTGAAACATTATTACTAAGGAAATTAACAGAATGTAAGACAAAAGCCACTACTAGTTGCATACTTCGTGTTGATAAGTTTCGATTAACTTGAGTTGTCGCTCCAAACTAGCCTGCGTCTCAACCACTTTGGCTACTTCAATCTGATATACAGTATGAACATAATAAAGATCAGAATTCAGAAGTTCAACATAAAATTAAATGGACAAAACATGTAAATTTCATTAATATTATAAAAAGCAGCTCATCAAAGTTAATCCTATTTACCACAAGCAGCCACCTTCATCATAAGTGAATCCTCCCTCCAGTATGATTTGGGAGAATATGATAAATTTTGTACCACATAAGGGGGTATCTCATATCATTAATAGCCATGGCACAATGACATGACAATGCAAAGAACAAATAAAAAAAAAGGAAGTCAAAGACCAAAAGGAATACTGTAGATCAGAAGGAAAACCAATCCAATATATACATTAGATTTCATGTTTTTTTCACCCTTATACGACTCATGAAGCAAATGATAAGTTACGCCTCGGCACAGTGACTTCAGCCTTGAATGATACGACTGACAATTAGAACCATAACTGGGTCAGAACCAGATCTTACCCAGCTCATATTTGGATTCCAAAGCTTTGACCTGTCAGACCTAAACTGGTAAAGGCAGATGCAATCTGACAGGATAATGGGCTCGCCAGAGCAATTACATTAAATCTGGCCACCTACTATATGTCATTGGTGTGTAAAAAACACATGTTGGAGGGGACCAAGTAGTAGTTTGACCTAAGAATTAAAAAACCACAAAAACTAAGACCCCAGGGCACCTCAAAAGTGCCTAATCACAATTATTTAAGAAACCAGAGATGCCAAGAATTATTTAAAAAAAAAAAAAGTCACCAAAGGTTAGATATCTAACCAAATAAAATAGATCCCAAAAAGAGTAAAAATTAACAAAACAGAACTTGTGGGCTTGACAGAGTAACCAACATATCTCAGAAGTAATGTCTACAAATATTTCTCCTGTTGTACAAATGGATCACCTCAAGCCTTAAAAGAGTGAATGGATAAAAAATGCTCACCTTAACGAATGCTAACCACTGCTTTGTCAGGCAGTTGACACATCAGCGCCGAAAAGTGAATATGCACCCTCCAAAAAAGTGAAAATCACTTTTCAATGCTGATGTGTCCACCCCTGACAAAAAGCAGTGATGAGCGTTTGTTAAGGGAAGCGTTCATAAACCGATCCCCAAAAAGAGACATAAAATTCAATACCACATCATGTATCAATCAATGGCACGCCTCTAAAGGTTTGTGTCAACACAGACAACCATTCTTCTTTTTAAACATACGAAAAATGTGATAAAATACCAAACTATAAAAACAATTCACGAAAAAGACACATTTTGTATTTTTCTTCTTAATCTGTTAAACATAAAATAAAAACCAATTAATTATATTAGAACTGGGTTTGTAAAATATTGATCGGCTTTGCTGGTTATACACAGTTTTTGAAAGATTATAGTTTTATGCTTCTATAGAACCGTTTAGGGTGCCTGCTTAAGTAAAACCAGGTTGGACCGTCCAATCCAATTTTCAAAACTATGCTGTAAACAAATAAAGTGTACGTTCAATTTACTTGCAACTCTACAGTATGTTGGGTTGGCAAGGGACGGCCCAGCATGCTCTTAGGGCTGGGCTGAGAATTCAAGGTCCAGTAAAAAATTGGGCTTGGGTTGACTTGACTGATTTCAACCCAGATCATCCTATAACTTACACATAAGTCTGCAAATGCCCAGTGCTCAAGTGGCTGCGGCATCATCCTTCTAGAGGGAAGGGTAGGAGACAAATCCAATTGGATGCAATTTCCAGTGCATTGTTGCCTGTCTTTCCCCATCACGAAATGGGTTCGATTCCCCCTATATGTGTGGCTATCAAGTCATGTGGGCCTGACTGGCTAAATCCCACCTAAAAATGAAAAAAGAAGAAGTGGAAGTTTATGTATATTGAGGCTCTCCGGTTCCTATAGTAATTGTTAAACTTCTGTTATAATTTTATCTATTTCAGTGGTTGACATGTGGTGAAAAATTATGAACCTTAACTTTTATTTTTTTCATTTTTGTTGTTTTTCTCCACATGTCAACCACAAAAATAGACAGAATTTTAGCAGAAATTTAACAATCAGGAGAGGGTCTACGCCGGTATCTAGGGCACAATTCTGAATCCCATTTGCATCATATTTATTTAAAGGAGGTACATTTATTGGGCATTTGAAGGTGCTTTAATGATTCAAAGGGGGGAGGAGGGGGAAAGGAAGGAAAGAAGCTTTCCCTGTGGAAACATGATGAACTTTCTCCTACCAAAAATAGTTGTACGTAAATGTTTTTACCTAACAATGAATCACACAATAGATAACCTATGATGAATGAACAGTCAAATCACTCTTTGACCTAAAGGCTGGCCTTGTTGCTGACTTATGGAACATTGGGGATTTGGATGTCCAGGAAAATGCTTATAATTTGTCAGCACTCAAAATAAGAGTTGTTTTGTGTGTATATACTGTTGCAACAATGCATTCATAATTTTTTAAATTGAAAGAAATATCATTTAATCCAAGATGAACCAGTGCTAACAATAGTCATGTTGCCCATGAAATTGTACAAGGAAATTGATCACACTAATGTCGAGATTCAATCAACTACAAAAAGTCTTTTCTCACAATGTATTTATACAATTTGACGGAAAACATGCACTTCCTCAAAATGCCCAAGTCTCAAAGATTAACTTGGTTCGAAAATCTCATCCAATTATTGGGTTTCTTATGACCCAAAAGAAGATTTTTTTTTTTCAGAATTGTTGGGTGAATGATGGCACCTGATCTTACTAAAATCAATTCTAGAAAGAATCTGCTACACCCAATTTGTTTGTCCTTCTGTATCCCTAAGCACAGAAGGTGATGTATAGGGTTAAAATTGTAAAAAGAGTTTTCAAATGAAAAATTAGGTACTCATAAAAATGGGGATTACAGGGTTAGAACCATAAAAAAGTGTTCAAATGAACATTTGCTCCCTATTTAAAAGATACCAAATTCAAAAAACCATCACATGTTAGCCTTTGGTGTGGGAACACAGAGTAACTTACTGACTTGGGTGTAGCATATCCTTTCCCGCCCCACTAATATGGGTGGCTCAAAGGCCTCTTTATAATTGATCAAAGAAAATCCGGCTGGGATTTGGTGTGCCCCCTGCATGCCGGGGGGACACATCAGATCAAAAAGTTATTTACACTTTTTTGGGGAGGGTGTACATCACTTCTTGACTTGATGTGTACCCCTTGCATGTGGGGGGCACGTTAGGGGCACTTTAGGAGGGTGCACCAAATCCTAAGGGAAGAAAATTGGGTGACCTATAAGAATCTCTTCATATAATCAGAGAAGAAAATTATTTAACTTAGGTTGCACAATCTCGAACTTATTGTTAAGGATATTCTTTTCTTTAGTCTTTATTTTGTAGAGATTTTGACTAGAAACACAAACAGTTGTAATTTATCAATCAGGAATAACAACAGTTGACTTGGGAATACAAAGTGTTGAATCCAGTTGCAATTCACAAAATCAACTACGTTGCACGTAATTGGATCTGCTTGCAATTCAGCCTCATCGAGCTACAAGGGAAAAGCTACTTGTGGTTGGATCTACTCACAACTTGAGCTACCAGAGAAAAATGTTGTTTTTTTGGTTTGAAGAAAATAATAATATTAGTGGAAGAGGAAAGAGAATGGATTTGTTGGCAGCTAACCAACTCAAACAATCCTTACAGATAAAAGAGAGTGCATTCATATAAAATATCTAAGTACATTGCATATACACACACACATATATATACAATCATTGCACTTGTTAAATGGTTTTCAAACACCTCAACAAATCATTCATAGAGACCAACAAAATATCCGTGAGAATCACACACAAGGTAAGGCCTTATTATCTTTATATATATGGACTTATACCATCCACGTCAAACACCCATCCATGCCACAAGGAGTTTATCCGTAGAGAATAGCACATAATGTGGACAATTACATAGGCTTAAATATATATCTATTATATTTTTCAATGATATTAAATGCAACCAAGTGGTGCTAGTAGTCAAGTATCCATGGAATGGGTTTCCAAGAAACCATCGTGGAGTAAGGCTCAATTCATCCATGTAGAATTCCTTATAATTTATCCATGTTACATCAAGATGGTTCATCTATGGAGATTAATTTCATTCCATCCGTGGCAATAAATATCTAAATATAACATAGTTCAACCATAGTTTTGAAATTCAACAAAGTTTCATCTATGGATAAAATCTCATAATTTTATCTATGGAGTCACAAATGTGAAGCATCAGCTCAACACTTAGTGAAGCTTTTATCTGCAACAACAACTTGGAGTCTTGCTAGCGGTAAATGTTTTTCGTTTAAGTGTAATTAGTTGTCCCAAAATTTGGAAGGTACCGTTATCGCATTTCTTAAAGGTAGTCGAGACATCTTATAACAGTCCAAAGGAATACAACTAAGCTAACTTTGGAATACAATCCAACTCAAAGACAACTCTTATTTCTCTACAATCTTGTATGAATCAACAAAGACGAATGCATCTTTCAAATACTTTTATCCATTAAGGTCAAGTATTATGTGAGGAATTCATCACTTAACCATAAATAGTGAGCTAAAGTATGGGATTAGAATCACATGAGACGTAAGCTCAAAACTTAATCATAGTCTATATGAAGCATCCATCAACTGGAGAGCTGCATAATCAAACAATTGCCATCAAACCAACAAGGTGGGAGAAAGAGAATATGTTGTAGGCTTTTAATGACATTAACCCACATTGATATTCTTCTTATTTTTGGTCTTAAGCTCCTTCAAAACATTTAGGTCTTTTTATAAACATTCTGTCTCTTTTATAGAGATAAGGGGGGAGTGATTGTGTATTGTCACATCACCTACATCACAGTAAGTTCATGATGATCTATTTACTAACTTTTCAGTTATTTTTTAGGTTTGTAAATTTAATGTTCAAAGTTGCAAGTGATGTGATATGATAGACTTTGGCAGGCACACTATCTTGATACAATAGGTTTGCACCAGCTAGCAACATCTAGCTATCACACACCTGCACGCTAGTCCTAGACGCTTTTTCTTATTAACATCGTTAACTCTCTTTCTCTCTCCTCATCTTTTTTAAAAAAATTTTAATTACTATATTTTAAAATACATGCATTTATCCATGTAAATAGATGCACTTTACCCTACGGATAAAAAGCATTCTATCTGCTGGATAGATGACAAAAGGATTTAAGGCAATCCTTAAGCAGCTCTGCGACACAGCACATGTATGAAGTGCAAAGTATCTCAAGTGTCCTTGTCCATGTGCTCAATGTAACACACCTTGCTGAAGTGGCATAGTATAGAAGTATTCACAAGATTACTTTCTTTTTCTTTCTTTTTTTCTTTTTTCTTCTTCTTGATGATATCAAGAGATTACTTTCTAAGGCCAAGAAAAACTTTGTAAACACTTTAATGTCGGGAGTGAAAAGAGACAAGGTTTTACATTTCAAATCAAAACCAAAAAATCAAGGGGTCCAAAACTCTTCCATTTGAAGTCTTATATAAAAATGGATAAAACAAAAAATTTCAAATCAAATCAAATTTTGTAATTTTTTTTTTTTTTTAATTTAAAGCGCTCCAACACATATAGTTATAATATGCTTGACATATGCTACACAAACCCCCTGCACACCCACAAAAGCATTCTTATGATTCAAAGTATTTTAAATTAGATTTATATTAAATGGTTGGCTAGGTGTGTTGGGCTATAGCAGGATAGTGTTGCCACGAACCTCTTGCATTATGATTTCGTTAAAATTTGAAGGGAAAATGATAACCAGTTTTTATCTCTAAAGGTTAAGTCGTAAAATCAAATGGTAAAGATCACCCAATTGTATCGATTTTCTTGTATTTTGGTTATATGGGTCTATAAATCAGCTCAACTGGCCAACCTTTAACGATATGGGTCTTTTGTCAACTGGATGATATTTACAAGCAGGCAGTTGAAAGGGAGGATGCCAGTGTTTTAAAGACCAGCAAACGCGTTTTGGTTGCTTGGCTTTAGAAGCTGGGCAGGGACTTTGGTGACATGAAAGCTGTTAAAGAGCAATAAAGTTTTGGTGGTTGCCCATCAAAATGAGATTTGGTTCATGGTCATAGCTAGGGGTCACCACTTAAAAGGTCTCTCTCTTGCCAAAAAAGTGGACCCATTGAATGGCTGATCCTTGCAGGTCACTTGAGTTAAGTGGACTGCCTGTGCTCTCTCAAACCTCATATACCATAAAAGTCCCTTTTAGGGTTCAAATCATTTCCAATCTAAGTGGAGATACAAAACTCCAATATCTACATAGGACACGAACACGAAGCCTGACAAAGGATACTTTGATAAACACACAGGTATGTATTTTTTCCATCACACCTTCTCACCACCCTTTCTTAGGCAAATGTCAGGCAATGATCGGTCATAGGGTGATTCTAGTATGACATTTCTTTGGTCAAACCGAAAATGATTCAAACCTGTCTCATTCTTGGATCTTGCATCAATCTCTTTTGGAGTTGATAGGGTGGGATCTGTAAGAGACAATTTATTAAATGAACCCATGTAGCATGTGCTTCATCATGAAAGAAACTCATAGTTGATAATAGGGGTGTGCATGGCAAGGCCAAGGTAAGCCTGGGGCTCACCCTGTTATAGTAATTTCGGGTTAGACCTGAATATTTTTAACAACTTAAGGTTCAAGTCCAGTTCTAGTTATTTTATTGAGCTTTGGGCTGGGCTTGGGTCAGCCCACAGCCCATAATTTAAAAAAAAATACTTTCTTTGATAATAATTGAACTTGTGACCTCTTCTATTATAAACTATTTAACCAATTAAATTATATATATA
>JAOXJP010233587.1:0-24335 GCA_025762735.1 Platanus orientalis | reverse complement strand
GGTTAAAGCACAGTTTCCTTCCTTTTCCCACGGTTTACCTTCTTTTATAAGGTAAACCCTACTTTCATGATGTCTGATGCATGGAAATATCAGATGGACAAACTTGGCAAAACCACCTAAGGTGTCAAACATTTTTTTTATTTTCCCATTTCTTCATATATTTGTTCATTCACTTATTCCTACAAAAATGATGGGAATAAGAAGGGAAGAGAAGGAAATGAGCAATAACTTTTTTTTTTCTTTCATTTTCTCTCATTTTTTAAGGTGGTTTTATTTTTCTCTTATTTTCACAAGATTTACCCTGTAACAAACAAGGCCTAAGGTTGTGTCTGTTTAAAGGCAAAGGGCTGGAAAAGTATACAGTTTTTCCACAAATATATTTTATTTGTTATGTGGTAAAACGTGGGAAAACTGCTAAGCAAAACTGCTTTGGGAAACAAACTTTCCCACCCATTGCCACCTTTTGCCACCACCTTTCTAAACTATTTTGTGCATTTTCCAGTCAAATGGAAGTAGAGTGTGGGAAAGCAAAGGAAGATTTATACACTTTGCTGCCTTTTGCTTGCAATCAGACATGCATATTGACACACAAAATTATGATTTTTCTCAAAATGTTGTTTAGGTTGTGTTTGTTTAGAGGTAATTCCCCGTAATAAGAAAAAACGAGATAACCACCATGAGAATAGATTGCTTAAGCCAAAGATCAATAATGATAATAAACATACCATAATTTTGGTAAATCTTGATCCTCTAAACACCTCACACATTTGGAAAATTATGAATGCTCTTAAAGCTGTAAGATAAAGTAAATTTTTTGTAATCAAATAAGCCTATAACCCTTTGTGATTGTACCATAGGCTAACATGTGGGGTGCATTGTCCAAAATAGAGAGGCACCAAATTGAAACACATTGCCTATCAGTTTGTGGTGTGGTCACTATGATATTAAATATCTCAAAATATCTTATATATCTCCCGACATATGTTTATGTCTATCAGGATCAACATGACATATTTTTATATCGATACGAAATATTAAATATATTATAAAAATTCAATTTTTAGTCAATATGATGTACGATGCCGACGTGTTGAATGAGTATTTTCTTTTTACAGTGTATTATTGTCTAATGTCGACATTGTATTAGTATGATACAAAATTATATAAAAAACGATAAATTTCAAAAAAGGTAAAATGAGGAAGAGAAAAAAAAGGAAAAGAAAAAGAGAAAAAGAAAAAAAATTTACTTGGTTTCCTTCATGTTTATATGATTAAATTATAACATGTTTGTCAACTTTTATGTATGTATATGTATTTTTGAAGAATATTAAAATACAAGTTAACTAAAATAAACCATCATTCCTAATGAATCTATTTGTCTTATATTTCCGATGTTTTTCAAGATATGTCAACATTTTCATGACTCTTACATTTTGAACTTTGGTGGTCACAGAACATTTGTTTCGCCACGTATGAGTTTGTTAGGCCATCCTTACGTTTGTGGCTGGACTTTTTTTTGTCTTCTCAAACAAAAGAAGAGAATTAAGTGAAGAAAAAGCAAATGTATATAAATGGGAGTCACTCACTCGATCTCAATTTCGGCCGTTTAAGAGCAGCCACTTGTTCTGTCTTCAAAGGGGAGCCGCCTGTTCGCTTCAAAACGGATAGAAAAAACAGAGTAGCTAGAGCGACAGAGCGTGCAGAGAGAAGCGATGCAGATGAAGGTGGCAGCAGCTTCATCAGAAGCATTAGGAGGACGAACCCTACTTTGTTCAAATCGCTTCGGCGTCGGAGATTGCCGGTGTCTCCTTTCTCTGGATTGGCCTTCAACAACAGCTCGTTCCCCCACCCGTTTAAGGACAAGAAGCTTCTTCAACCAAGTTCATGCCTCTTCAAAACCCCATCAGCTTAGACTGCTATTTGTCACCAGAGCCGTTGATTCAACCCAGCCTCCCTCCACCGCTGCCCCTACCGACAAGACAATTGTACCTGATGAAGAATTCTCTCTTGCTAAGGTCTTTCTCATTAGCATTAAAATACAAATTAGTTTGTGGGTATTACATTTCTTGTGTTGATATGCTAGCAAGTAAATTTAATTTGGAGTAAATGGAAATTTCACTGTATATAGTTGCTAGTTTTCTTGAGTCTGCTCTCATTTTTTCTGTTTGGAGTGTGAAGAGTATACTAGAGTTGCTAATTGAAGGCTTCTTACACATAATTCTTTAAAGAATTGTTGCTATTGTAGGGTTTCTTTTTGGTACACCATTACCATTTAAGCATATTTCAAAACAAGAATATGCAAGCTATTGTTTCTTATCATCAATGAAACAAATTATATATGAGGAAATCTGTAGCATTTGTAATTCTATTTTAATAGACTTGCATTCTTTGTTACTTGGGTTATAGTGAGGGATGCTAGTGAAAAACAATATAAGGAGCTAAAGCTCAAAGTCGTGGCAGCAGGTTGAGAATTCACATGATCTACTCTTTTTGATGTTAAAAATAGATTTGATTTACTTCATCAAAGTATAATGCGAAGAAGAAACAACCCATTTGGTTAGGGATTGTGGACCTGTGGTAATTCTAATTCTAGCTGATACGGCAATCAGTTCCTTTTTCAAATTATAACTTCACCCATCTTCCTCTAAAGGTTGAAGATGAGTGTATGCACATGGGTGAAAGCGAACTCCAAAGGTTCTCTGGGTTTATATACCAAATTAACATATCTTGCAAGAAAATAAATTAATCCCCAATCAAGCCTCAAACCCTTAGATCCTAGTTTCCTCTTCAGGTTATATAATTCTTTAGTTAGCCTCAGCCTCTAAAGTGACATGTGTTAAAGTAATCGCACAATTCAAGAAAGAAAAAATTATGAAAACATCTTTATCAATTACTTGCATAAGAGACGAAGTCACTTACATGCCCAGCTGGCAAAGTCACTTTCTTGAGAAACAAAGTTAATTTCTCATGACAAGCTGAAACTTGTCCTGCAAGAACTTACATGTCTAGAAACTAGAAAGTAAATTCACTTCTTTTAGAAACATAGTTAATTTCTCAAGAAGCTGACAAACATCCCTTCTGGTTTCACAATTTTCATCAAGTTTATGACAAATTGTGAAATCTTTCTACTGCAGGACAATCACAAGAGACTGTAAATCCTACGGGCTATGGGCCCAAACTAAAGGGCATTCATTTCCCTTTGATTCCACACACCAAAAATAGATCCAACCAAATATTCAGAAATAGTTGGAAATAATTATGCAGTTCTAAAATACACCAAAGATTCAGTTTGGTCAATAAGGTGAAAACCATAACTGAGGTTTATAGACCGCAATGAAATACTGTGGAATGGTAGCTCTATATGTGTACTAAAATAGACAAAAACAAAATTTCAGATGAAAGAGATACCAATGGCCCTCCAAAACAGGCTTGGTTGATCCCACTGGTTTGTACAGAATTTATCCTTAACATAATGTTCTTT
This sequence comes from Platanus orientalis, assembly GCA_025762735.1. Taxonomy (NCBI): domain Eukaryota; kingdom Viridiplantae; phylum Streptophyta; class Magnoliopsida; order Proteales; family Platanaceae; genus Platanus; species Platanus orientalis. The sequence continues at coordinate 20,854 of JAOXJP010233587.1, read as the reverse complement.
AATGAATGAACTCAAGTTGATGTGTGGTAGAAGAAATATCTTGTAGAGAACTTGTGGTAGAAGAAATACAGCATCAATGTATTCTTTAGATACACCCACAACAATAAAACTCAATAAATAAGGATTTAAAGGTTTTCCCAGGGGAGAGTCTAACCACACAACATGGTTAGTGGTTTTGAATGTTCTTACTAAAGATAAATAAACAAGAGGTTAGTTTCCCAAAAACTTGATGGTGGAAACCAAAAGGGGAAAAATTAGTGATATTCAGGGATAAATTGATAAACAAAGGAAAATGGATTTTGGAAGAAAATGCAAATATATGACGTGGAATGAAATGGGCAGTTGCATAAAAAGGGCAACAAAAGAAGTCCTTGGAGAGTTTAGAGGGAAAACACTATCTTCTAAAGAAACTTGGAAGTGGAATGATAAAGTTCAAACAACAGTTAGAGCTAATATGTCTTGTTACAAGTCTTGGGAAAAGACTAGCAACACAAAAACTTAGAAATATATAAAAGTTCTATAAAAGAAGCTACAGAAGTTATAAGCAAGGCTAAATTAAGGCGTGTGATGACCTTTACTAAAGTTAGGTACTAGGGATTATTAGACAAATGTATACATACTTGCTAGAATGAGGGAGGGGATGTAGAGACCCAGATCATGTTGGATGCATTAAGAGTAAGGATTAAAGAGTATTAGCAAAAGACAATGAGATTAGAGAAAGGTAGGGGAGCTATTTTCAGAATTTATTAAATGAAAGATCATGTATGCATGTCTGTTTAAAAAAATTAGTAGTGTTGATGAGATCAGAGATTATATGTATTTGCATAGGTTTTTTTTTTTTTGAGAGGTAAAGAGATCATTTATTGAAGATAAGCAAAGCAAAAAAGAAGCAATTACAACAGATAGGGATCACCGCGATAGGATTAGATTGCTTGAAGTTAAAGAGGCTTTAAGAAAAATGAAAGAGGCATTAAGAATAGATGGTATCCCAATTGAGATCTAAATTATTTATACATGGAAGATGATGATTTATCATGGTTAACTAAACTTCTCAACATGATCATTGAACCTAAAAAATGTCTACAAGAACAAGGGGGATATCCAAAGTTGCACCAATTATTGGGGGATCAAGCTTATGAGCCATAAAAGGAAACTTTGTAAAAGAGTGATTGAACATAGAAGGAGTGGAAGTAGAGTACCATAAATTCAGTTTGGATTTATGATTGGAAGAACGACTACTAAAGCTATTTTCTTAGGTAGGGAACTAATGGAAAAGTTTAGATAGAAGAAAGGATGATCACATGGTCTTTATTGATTTTGATTAAGCATATGATAAAGTATTTGGAAAGATTATTTGGTGGGCTTAGAAAAGAAAGTGATGCAAGATATGACAAGTTTTGATGCCAAACTGATGTGGGAAAACTTAGGCTTATATATCTTGCTTATGTGGGTCCAAAATAAATTTGTAGAAGCGTAGGACGGATTAGAATAAACCAAGTTTTTAATAAAAACACACACCCAAGTAACACCACATTTAAAAGGGAAACTGATGTAGTACAACCCCCAAAAATTGTCAATCCTCATAAAAACACCCTCGTAGGTATTTTATCAAACACCATGTATGAAAATTCTATGCACAGTCCATTTTGTCTTGCTTGTGTATTGATCTTAGGAGCACAAATTCAAGAGGAAGGATTCCCTCATATGTATAAATCTTCCAAAGAAGTGGTGACAAGGTGATGGGTTGCTGGAAAAATTCTGGGCAACACTTCTTATGGGATTTTTTATAAGAACTTCAAAGAAAACATGGGTTAGGACCAACCGACTAATGTAGGGGACTGGTGTAGGTGTTTGGTTATGAAAGAATGCAAAAGAGGAGTATGTATGGGTGGTTGACAGGTTGTGGTAGTGGTGCTATGTAATGGGGATGAAGAATGAGGAAGTATATGTGATGGGTTTTGGTTGTGTTAGTAAGTTGAAATCAAGAAAACTAGAGAAGCAAAGAGAAAGAAGAAGAAGAAGAATAAGAATAAAGAAAAAGAAGATAAAATGTACTTTGAGGAAATCACCACCTAAGCCAAATCTTAGGCACCAAAGACTTGAATAATCTTCAATCTTGAAGAAGAGGAGTTCCATTCATGGAGAGCAAGAAAACAACTAAAATTTTTATTCATTCAATCATACGAAGTACAAAAACGTGCAACCCATATATAGGCTCTCAAACTCATGAACATATCAAGAAACCAATGTAGAAACTTCTAAACTATTAGCTTACTTGCTACCTAAGACTTTCCTAAAGTCAAACTACTAAAAACTTCACTTTCTAAAAACAAAAAGTGTCAAAATTAGGCCATTCTAGAGAATTTTGTCCAGCGCTCTTAGAGGGCTCACTTTGACTTATTGACTCTCTAAAATTACTAAAATACCATTGGCATGAATGCCTTATCACAACAAAAATAAAAGTTAAAATGACCCTTATGTCATAGACTCTAATAATTCATGAAATATTAACTAAAACAGTAAACTAACCCAAAAGACTACATGTGTCCTAAAGATGTTCCTCTATGTGTCTTCTCATGTGTGGATCCCACCATGACCCATGTAGGCCCCACGTGTCCCATACTGTCCACATCAGAAAAAAATTAGAGGAATTACCAAATAAAGAAGATTATAATGATTAGAAATAGATTGTAATAGGAAAAAAAGGGGAAACAAGAGAGAAGGGGATTGTTTTAGGGATTTAGAATTTCTAGGCAGAACCCACAAAATTACCAAAATAGCCTTGCTTCTGCTTTAGAAATTTCTGAAAATTTATAGGGTGTTAGATGAGTCTTAAAGGTGTTTCCATACAAAATTTGAGGTTTTTTGGACTCATTAAAGTATATAAAACATTAATTTTGTTAGTCAACCATGTTCTTGAAGAGAAAAGAATCTAAAATAGTAGGGAATCTTGGATTATAAACAAGCAAGGAAGAATGAGAATCAAGAGGAGTTTGGGGGTTTAGAAGGGGACACATAGGGGATAAAAACCTTAAAATAAAATTAGAGAAAATGTGATTTTATAGGGGGCAATTTTAAGATTATATATACCTAGAATTTTAGCCAAAATTCAAGAATGGGTACATTTAATATAAAAAAACCTACAAAATTCAACTATAATTAAGTAGGAAGGGAAGGATTTGAAAAGAAATACAAAGGAGAGCAAAACTTGATTGAATATTGAACCACTTACCGTGATTTGAATTGGGCGATTAGGCCTGTTTTGTGGCTTAGGAAACTCCAATCGTGTAGTCTTTAATTATGAAAATTCTCTAAATTTTAGCACTTGATCTTTTATAAGTGTTGATGGAGATGGTAGTAAGGATTAGAGAAAAGGAGGAAGAAAGGTAGACGAATTAAACGAAGAGAAGATTAGATAGAGGATAGAAGAAGGTTTTGAGCTAAGGTAAATTCTAGGGGAGCCAACAATTGCACCAAAGAGAAGAGATGATAAGGGAGAATAGAAGGGGAGTCCATGGTTGCAACCTTAGAAGAGTGAAGGGATAAGGATACAACACCCTAGGAGAGAGAGCCACACTCAATAGAGCCAAGCTCAATTCAAAAACTTAATTTATATTCACTCTACCAATACAAAAGCATGCAGCCATATATATAGGCTCGCAAACTCAAGAAAATAGTAAGAAACCAAATTAGAAACACCTAAACTATTAGTTTACTTGCTACCTAAGTGATGTAGGATATGACAAGCTTAGGTGCCTAACTGATGTGGGGCAACCTAGTTGTATATTTTGCTTGAGTAGGCCTCAAATTAAGATTGCAGAAGCTTAGTACAAATTTAAAGTACCAAGAATAGGCTCTATGCAAACCCAATTAAGTGCTTACTTGGAAAGAACAAAGGTATTAAACCAAGAATAGGAGAGTGATTAGAGGATATTAGAGAAGGGGAAACGAAGCAAAGAAATCACTGAGGGTAATTCTAGAATTTTTTAGGGTAATTCCACTAAATTACCAAAATACCCCTGCTTGTCGGTTAGAAAATTCTAAAAATATGCAGGGTGTTAGAAGAGTCTGATATGTGTTCCTATACAAAAGTTCATGCAATTCTGAGAAGATTTGATATATATAATTATAAAATTTCAGTCCAGTAGTGTCTTTAATAGAGTTTCCATAAACTAGTAGGGAATTGTTGCTTATAAGTTAGTAAGGAAGAATGGGAATCAAGATGATATTTTCTTTTTCTTCTTTTTAGGGGGGATGTGGTTAGAAGAGGACACATGGTGATGCAGCATGCATATAGGATAGTGAGTGTGTGCTCAGGAGATAGACATAAAATTGATAAAGTAATAAAGAAAAATAAACAAGATTCCTACTTGCGAGTTCATATGCTAATTCAGACAATTCTTCAAATTGATTCATATGCAATAAAGGAATTAGGTCTTACAAAGATTCATAAACAAATAAAGACCTAATTAACATGCTTGGATTACCAGTAAGATACAAACATTTAGTAATGAGGCTAGTACAGGTCAAACTAGAAAAATGTCTAAATTAGGCCAAAAAATCAGAGAAATAGGCCAAATAATTCCATGAATAATCTAAGAAGTCTAGAAATGGGTTTAATAATATATTTAGACAACCAGGATATTATATTGGTGTTTTGTTTAGGCTAGAAAATAATAAACTTAGGTCCAGACCATATGCCACAAAATGCCAAAAGTTTTTACTGTTAGAAATTTGAAAAGAGAACCAAATAGGAGAAAGAATACCTAAATCTGATGTCAAATGTTTTTTTGAAGATGTTGGATATGTTTGCAAATAACAACCAGGCTCATAAATTCAATTTGGGGATTTCCCAAAAATTTTCTCTCTTCTTCAGCACGTGCCGCTAGCCCCTTTTTAAAATAATTTTTTTTATAATTTTTTTTCTAGAAGTGGGGCATACCCAAAGGTGTCGCCCAAGGCTTCTTAACATCCTGGAAAAATCCCACCCCAATGTAGACAACTGATAGGATTTGGTGGGGAATCTCGTGAAGCCATCCGTTTTTGTGTTTTCACGTCTGGTGTTGACTACAGATAGTAGAAATTGAATTTTGAGTAAGCTTTGGATATGGGATCTCATCTCTTAGGATCGTCCAAGTGTGGGGATGATTCTAGAAGCTTCAAATCGGCTTAGGTTCCTCTTTGTTAGGAATAACACTTGATCTTCTAAAGTTGTTCAAACAGTCAAGCTCTGATAATCCAACTATAACAGTTATTTGAAACTGTAGTTCTGAGTGGACTTCTTACACAGGTAGGATCGTCAAGGTATGTAAAGCATAATAGAAGCGTTGAGCACCACAAATCCAAGCCAGGTTGTATCTGCTACTTGATCTTTCACAAAGAGTCAAGTCCTTTGTTTCACGCCTAACAAGGAGAAGGTCAGAGATGGTCTTCGTAGTAGTGAGTTTTTTGATTGTTTAACCATTCCAATATGATCATACAAGTGTTGGACACCTTAGATAGCATTCGAATCACTCCACAACCTCAAGGTGAAGAGTTGTTGTAGAGACTCTTGACAACTGTATGAAGTTCAACAATAGTAAATTTGGTAAAATTTCAAATAAACAATAAGAAGAATAGGGAGAAGAAACCTTTAACCCAAGGAAAGGGAGTGGCCTCCACCACCAGTATTAAACTAGGTGGAGACTTAGACCCATTCTAGGGTTTTAGGGTTCTTTAACTTCAACCAAAACAAGAGGAGAAAGAGAAATAATTCAAAACGTGAGAGATAGTACTTTTTAATCTTATTGCCTACCATTATTGGCTGGTCGTGGGCTCTATAAATAGAGTTCCATGGCCAGGTTTAGTACAAAAATAGAAACTGGACAGTTAAGTCCCTCTCTCTACTAATCTCATGACTAAAATAACCCTCAACTACAATTATTATCGAAAATACCCCTAACTAACAATTAAAGACTAATTCACCCTCAAAATTTTGTGCCCCCCCTTTTCATGAGACACCAATAATATAAAATATATATATAAAAGAACAACTAAAATAACTGTGAACATAACCCAATCTTCATCTCAGTCATGATGTCTGCATCACATTGGGGATAAAAACCCTAAAAGAAAATAGAAGAAAATGTGAGTTGTAAGGGGCGTGATTTTGAGGTTCAGGTACCCATAATTTTGCGAATAATAGAGGTTTATTGAAGGAGATTTAAAAAGGATATAATGACCATAAAAGAGAAGAGAAAACCGTACAAAATGGACATTAAAACTATTTCCTTTGAAGGGCTGATTGCACTGAATCTGGTTTCAGAAATCCAGCCTTTTATTGTGAACTATAGGTCTTTCAATTTTCAGCAACGTGAAACTTGTAGGATAATAGAGACAACAATAGATTAATGGAGGAAAAAGAAAAGGATGAGGGATTGAGATGGGAAGAAGAAGAGGAGATTATAGAACGAGATTAATGGAAGAAGAAGGACGTAAATGAAGAATGATAGAAGATTGATAGAAGGGGAGCCCATGGCTGCAACCCTAGAAGAGGGGAGGGGATAGGATGGGATACAACACCCAAGGGACAAAACCCAATTTCAAAACTTAATTCGTTTTCATTGTCTATTGATTCAATGGGGGGGGGGTGTCTCATAAATAGGCTTATATGATTCAAAATTTAGATACTTGTTAAATTTAGAAACTTCTAAAAACCTAAGAGACTTGCTAACCAAACTTTTCTAAACTCTAAGGCTTTTAAATAACCAACTTTCCTAAAATTTAAACAACTAAAACTTGGAACCAAAGAGAGTCTGTCATCCACCTACTTGTAGGGCCCACTTGTTGACTTTGGAAGCCCATAAAAAGACAAAATAGTAGCTGTCAGCCAACACACAAAATTCCCTACTTTGCCCTTGGTTTTTAGCCTTATTGTATAAACACCCATGCATAAAAAAAGTCCTAAACTACCCTTGGCACAAATGCCTTATTATAAAAATGTTTCACCCCTAAACACTTAAACTAACCCATGTCTTGAATTTTGTTCTTGTATGCGGTGGTATATACATTATCCTCTTAACTACGTCCGCATCACTAGACATTCCTAAACTCAAAACTACTAAAACTTTGACTTTCTAAAAGCAAAAACTGCAAAAAAGTAATGCCTTCTAGAGGATTTCGTCCAACATTTACTATGTATGCATCACTAAGACTTTCTTAAAGTCAAAGCTACTAAAACTGAATTTCTAACAACAAAAATTGCCAAAAGTAAGGCCTTATTGCGGATTTTGTCCAACACTCCAAGAGGGACCCACTTTGACTTGTTGACTCACTAAAATTACTAAATTAACCTTGGCAACAATGCCTTATTACAAAAATACCCTTGGACTAAAAAAACCCCAAAATCCCCTTGGCACAAAAGGCCTTATTACATGATTATATCCCACCCACCTAAAGGACTCTAATTAACCCATCTACACACACAATTTGAACTTGGTCCTCTTCTGAGGTGGTACATACATCATCCTCTTTGCTATGTCTGCATCATTCTCCCGGGGTAGGGAGATGTTCGTCATTGAATTGAGAAGTATCTAATCTCTATCACTGACCTTTTCTAATCATTCTATTCTTCTTTGTTTGATAATTTTTCTGATTTCTTTCCCTTTTAAATTTGGTGTTACTTGAGTGTGTGTTTTTATTAAATTCTTGGTTTATTGTAATCTGTCCTAAGCTTCTACAACTTTATTTGGGGTCCATATAAGCAAGATATACAGGCCTAAGTTGCTCCACATCAGTTGGCATCGAAATTTGTCATATCCTGCATCAAAAAGGAAAGTAGATATATTGACTTAGTCAATGATATGGACGATGTAACAATTACTAGTGAGGATAATTGGGGGAGAGGCGAGTGAGTTTGCAATCACAATAGGTTTATACTAAGGGTCAACATTGATGATCAGTTTGAACACTATCTTTCCATACTACATGGTGTGGAAATTATTGGTGCATAGTCAATCCTTTTTAAATTCTACTTTGGGAGTAGTAAAGTATACATTGGACAAAATGTAAGGTTGTCTCATCGTCAAGCTCTTCTTCTAGCTTATCACCAACCTCACTACAACTCCATAGTCTTCATTTTTGCCTCCATCCTGTAGTGGCTGTCATAGTTTTCTCCTTGAGAAGGGTATTGAACAGGGGGTCTTCTTCCCTACCAGTGGTAGTTGCGTTTGGCCCTTTATGAGATTCTTTCAGGTATCTCTAGGTTCATAGGACCTGCCTTGTCTAGTTGTCATAGTGGCTGACCTTGGCTTTGATACTAATTTGATGCCAGATTCCATAAGTATCAAATGGGTGGACTTGATTTATAGAAGGGGTCAAACGCTAAGTTCAGGATTTTGAACTAGAAGTGAAAAGATTATAGAGGGTAAAGATAAAAGATAGTGAGGAAAAAAAGGTGAAAGCTACTGAAATCATTGTTTTGGTGGTGTTGTATGGACTGTTACAGTAGCACTATGCACACAAAGACGGGGTGGCCATATAGGTATTGAAGTGGGTCTACTGTGGAATACTAAGCAAAGCTGGAATAGTGGTTCTTCGAGATGAAAGAGGGTCTTTTAAAAAAGGAATGGTCTGGATGCTAATAATCCAAAGAAATTAGCTGAAACAGAAACTAAATAGTCTGTCATAGGTTGGTGTATGGGATGTAATAGGGTATGAAGAGCTTTAATGACAGAATTCAATAAAAGAAATAATAGGAGAAGGAAAAAAGAGATATATTCAATGAATCCACCACGAGATACAAAGGAAACCACTTGGTAGGGTGCTAACTTGCCCTTGACTGGGGATGTATTGAGACATTCCCACATTGCATTGAGGTAGACTGCCATGGCAACATGTCAGTATTGAGTCTTTAGGGCACAAAACTCAGTGCCATCTTACCAATTCTGTTGTAGCATGCCCTTAGAATTTACCATCAACTACCCCAAAACATATCACACCGTTATAAATATTTATAATGGCCTTTATTAAACTGTGGTGGAGTGTCAAATCTGGAGGGAGAGAAAAGAAAGGATTTCCTTAGAGATGTCTAGTTATTATATGTCCACTTAGGACTCTTTTTTATCCTCAAATGTATGCCCTAAAGTGTTATTCTTATGACCAAAAATTTTCTAAAACAATTCGTTTATATCTGTGAATCTTTTTCACTTTTCCAACGTCACCCATGAAGGTCTTTTCATGTTTAGATTGACATTGAAGATGCTGGCATGAGAAAGAAACTTTATCTGCAACTTGATTAATGTGAATGCATGTACAACCTTTGTCCTTGGATATCTGTTGCTTACACTGGATCCAGCTCAAGCATAAGATTCCTGTTGAAAGTATTCCTATCAATGAAACTTTGCTAAAATTTCGCTAATATTGAAAAATTTTGGAACTTTTGTATTCCCCCAGTATTTCATTTCGCCACCCTTTGAAGTAGGAAATTTTTACTGAAATTTTGAACCATGATTTTAATTAAGACACCTCACTGGTCATGAGTCTTCTTCTCAGCCAAAGGGATTTTTTTTTAAAGAATTAAGTTTACAGTCAAAGTGAGATTTGCTAACTTTTGCAATGTGCGATAAAAGGAGTTACCACCTTCTACACTGGTCAATAAGATCATAAGTTTGTCAAATTTTGCAGGTTTCATTTGGTGTTATTGGACTAGGTGTTGGAGTTTCACTTCTCTCGTAAGTATTTTTCTTTCTCGACTCAACTGGATATTCTGAAAAATATACTGGTTATATCAGTTCACGTGGTATCTTCAGGTACGGATTTGGGGCATATTTTAATATTCTCCCTGGGTCTGAATGGTCAGCGTTGATGCTAACTTATGGCTTTCCTCTTGCAATAATCGGAATGGCTCTTAAGGTAAAATTCTCTTACATGTATTTGGGATTTTGTATGGAATGGAACACAAACATGTTCTAGTTTATGTCGTCCATGGACTCTTGTAAGTAAACATTGTATCCCTACTGGACACGTGTCAAGTTCTGATACTATGGATTCTAGTACTATGCTTTAGAATTTATTTATTTATTTTTCTTTTTCTACTTTCTTATGATGCACACATAATTGTTAAGCTCAAACTGGATGGGATGGTCGAACTGGTTTAGCAATCTGAAAAAATTCAGGTAGATTCACACACCAATCCTTTGATTGCTGAAACATGGTAAATCATTTGACCAGGCCAATTTTTGTATCATTCAGATGAGAACCAAACAGTTTTATTTGAACTAGGCATGTTTTTTCACAAATTGCTAAAATTTTAAAGTTAATAAAAATTTCTTTTTAAACGTATTTGTTTTTGGTTGAGAAGAGACCTCTAGGAGATGATTTGGGATAGAAGGAGAAGTCATATAGTGTTCACAGCTCGGAATATAATTTAAGATTTGTCACTACATCGGTTTTGGTAAGCGATGATTCATTTCTGGATGAGGAACCAGTTAGATTTGTGAGTAGGTGTTTGAACAAGCGTAGATCAAAGGAGTTAGTGCTAGAAAATGAGAAGAGGGAAGAAGAAGATGAAGAAGGAAGAGGTATTCTTGATCTGTTTATATCAAACAGAAAATTACAGAATACATGGGTTATACTGTATATTTACAAGTATACCTTCATAAATCATACATTAAAGTAGACAAATGTTCTTCTTACATATTGTACCCCTACTACATTCCTACAGAACCATTTGACATTGATTCTATTCATGTATCGTGTTTCTTCGTCATGATTACAAGCTGTTTTACTACCAGTGGGGGGGGGGGGGAGGGGAGACGGGAAAACATTTCATATTATGATGATTATTGGTTTTATTTTTGATTTTTATGCATATAACATTATATAAAATAGGAAGAGGGATGGAAAAGGGTCTAAAGCATGTATTCATTTCTACCAAAATAATCAGCTCAAGCACTTGAGCATACTACATGAACATAAAAAACACAAAAGAAAAAAAAGACCCACAAAAAGAAAAAAATCCAAGTGTCTGAGTTGATTAGATCTCTCATTTCTAAGATATAAAAAGTCAATTCAGGTCAAGCTGCTGGTTGGAACAATAAACCATCATTCCTCTTTCTGGGTTGGCGTTCTATCGAATTTATTTCTTTAAGTTCTCTACTTTTTGCTATAGAAAGTTTAAAGGGCAGTCCCAGTGCATGAGGCTCCCACCACTGCAGGGTCAGGGTCAGATGTACGCAGCCTTACCCCTGCACGCAAAGAGGCTGTTTCTGTGACTCGAACCCGTGACACCCAGGTCACAATGGAGCAACCTTACCGATGCGCCAAGGCCTGCCCTCTTGCTATAGAAAGTCTCTGGATAGAAAATATAATTCTTTACATTTATTTGTGCCATTGTCTACAGATATAGAGATATGATAAAGTCATAAGATATTCCATAATTTTTAGTAAGATTTTCTCTATTGTCCAACTATACCGCTGAGTCCACGAATCTAATTTTTCCATTGAATTTGACACTTCATACCAATGTCAGATTCTGGTAATCTTTCTCAGATAACAGCAATGTAGGCTGTAGCTTTATAGCTTTTTACTAAAGTTTTTTCTTTGGAAGATATATTAAAGTAGTTTCATAAGCTTAATGTTGAACTTTGAGTTGTATAAAGTTATGCATTTACAAATGTTTTATTAGTTTGCTTCTCAAGCTACCTTTTGCATTGAAGCAAAAGATTTGATGTTGCATTCACTTGCTCTCCATATTGTTAATGTCTTTGTGTTACATCATGCACTAGTTGTTTTTCTATCTTTCATCTTGTGTAGTGCTCTTTTTCTCAATTTTACTACTAAGTGTACCGTGGCCGGAACTCATTCTATGCGGTCTTGCTGCACCATCTAGTTGGCATGGCCTCAAAGCCATTTGAACTTATTGATGAAAAATGTCTACACCAGTAGAATGGATCTTCTAATGATATTCTAGATTTTTCTTTTTCATTTTCTATATAACATTTTCTATTTTGCAGTATGCAGAACTCAAGCCAGTGCCATGCTTAACATATTCAGATGCTCAAATGTTGAGAGAAACATGTGCTACTCCTATTCTTAAACAGGTACTAGTAAAAATGTACTCATTGTGAGCCTCCTGCAACAAACTTTTTTTTTTGTTCTTTCACCTGTGTTATTCAATGGCTCCTTTATCTTTAAGAAAGTTCTCTGCACATCTGATTTTCAAAATCCTGAATCTCTGTAGAAAAGAATATTGCTGGATTCTCATGACTGATCTTCTCCACCACCCATCTACTGTAGATTTTCGACTAAGACAACCCCTCCCTTCCCTTCAGCGGTATGGGAGGAAGAAATGTTCATGGCTAAACAATGACGGTCGTTCAGGCCATAAGAGACTCACCACGGGCTCCATAAGCAATTATTAGGCCTATAGAGGCCATTCCATTGAGGCTACCTTGATTTTGCTCCAAACTTCCAATCAGACCTGGCCCATTACGGCCCATCACCAGAAGGTCTAGAATCATAAAGGTCCCTTTTATGGCCCATAATGACCTGATGTCCCAGACCAAGAATCTGATTTCTTGGTCCATCAAGGTCTTCCTTTCTTCTGGGATCTCTCTCAAAACAGTAACCTCCCCTACCTATACTTATTGGACTCTCATTTACAAAGACTAGTCGTCTCCCTCTATCTTCCCAGATTGTCTTATACCCTTCAACAACAATGCTCATAACATCAACTAAGGATGATCAAGGAAATCACAGGGAACCACCTACTTCGTGTCATTGGCATACTCTTGTAGAATTTTGATCCCCATGAGTGAGTTTGAAGTGGAGTATTAGGAATTATTGTAACTTTTAGTTATAATGTGTAATGAGATATAAAGTATTGGTGAATATAATCAGAAATAAGGATTTGTTTAGATTGAATTTTATATAGTTTCTATCTTTGTCATTATAACTATCTATTTAAACCTCTTGTTAGAGGCATTGGAATTACTGAGAAAATCATGAGAATGGATTATTTTCTGAGTTTTACACTTTTACTAATAGCTTCAACTTTGTATTAGACAATTAATGAATTGTATTAATTAATGAATTGTATGAAAATGTACAAATTGGGGGAAGGGGGTCCCTGGAGAAAAAAAAAAAAAAATGCAATTGGACTTGCAAAAAATTCTCCTCTAATCTGTGGTAAAAATCTTTTACCTTGTCTTAAGATTCTTTGAACGCACTGGACACTCAACCATTAAGCTGAAGAAGGCTGATGGTTCAACTGTTGTTGGGTGTAAATAGGGACAGATGTACAGATGTGAATTTAGGTTCAAGCTTTAGTGGCTGGGCAGTTAATTAATCCTAGAGTTGGTGAGAGTTTAGAAGGTAGTAACTAGCTGGATTTTAGTTGATTCTAGAGTTTCTGAGAGTTTATTAGGTAGTAACTAGGGCTAGATTTACAAGAATTATTACGGGTGGGTTTAATATTTTTATTATTATTATTTAAAAAAAATGATAGGATGGAATAGGAGCAGAAAATGCAGCAAGTAATAGCCAAAAAAAGAAAAAGTAAAGTTAACAATATGTAAGAGGAGGTAAAAGTATTGGAGTCCCGCCAGTTTGAGCAGCTTAGGGCTTGAATCAACCCACCTAACACTCCCAAGATGGAGTTTCACCATCTGACAAGTCATATGGCTGATGGATGATCAGTTGCACATCAAGAAATCTCAAATGGAGCTTCAAAACAATCATTCAATTTATTTCCAAATAATTGTGCTTATATGGAAGTAAGGGACAAGAACCATTAATTTAAATTTTAATAAAATTCAAGAATGGGTACTCTTGAAGATTCCTCAACATGACTTTAGTAACTTAGACTCAAGACTATCACAACTCAAAGCTGTCAACCTGCTAGTTTAAAATAATTCCAAGTCTTAACCTTCTAAACTTGACTTAATTAAACTGTCATAGGCCCCATTATGAGGACCTGACATCAGATATTTACTCTTCTTTTCTGTTTTCACTAGCATAATTGGTACTTCTATAATTGAAAATTATGTGGAAAATTTTCTGGTGGTTGCCAACTTGACATAGCTCTCCATCTAGGCTTGGAGTTGGCTATGCAGAATTTTGGAGCAGAAGCTCAGTAGTAGGGGAGCTGCGGTAGTGAGAAAGAATCTGAAGACTTATGTGTTTACAAAAGATACTTCCCTAGATGGAATTGAACTGTGGGATAGGATTAGTGTAGCAACCCCAAATAGTTGTTATAAGGCTCTGATAATGATGATGAGAATGGCTGCTGATATACCCTGTTGAAGGGTGGGATCTGGATCTACATTGTTAGTTTGAGGTTCCTGAGAACTTGTTATTTTATATTTTACCTACTTGAATGTGAACTACTCATGTGATGAATGATCATAATGGAGTTTACTATTTCCTTCGGCCTCTTGCATGTAGTATATGCAAGATGCATACTATTCTTCAGTTGGCATTTTGAGTCTTCAATATATTGAATGACTTTTTGTTGAACTTATAGGTGAGAAATGACGTTATCAGATTTCGTTATGGGGATGAACAACATTTGGATGAGGCCTTAAAACGAATTTTTCAATATGGTCAGGTATGTTTACTAATTTTATTGTATCATATAAATATTTGATGATATTTATCTGTTGTTGACATAATAGCTGTATATTAGTTAATAAATTCTGAAGTTTATCTCTTTCCTGAACTAGTAGTTCAGTTGTGCAAGTTGAAGTACAATCACTTTTGTATTCACTTTATTGATCTTGTCCTTGGGGCGCTAGTCTGGCTACAGAATCTGGCACTTCTAAAAACCTTCAAGTTATAAAAGAATGCATTTTCAACTTTTGTTGGCTGCACCTCCTTTTCTGCCCACTCATTCTTCTTGGTGCTTGGGGTGACTAATGTTTTGTTTAAAATAATGGGTTGAGACTTCTAAACTATATATAATTTTAAAAGGATGCAACTGAGTTTTTTTAAACAAAAGTACTGTTAACCTTTTATTTTCTTTCTCAGTACTATAATGGATATTCTATAATTCATATCAATCTATATCTTTTGATAGTGATCTATCATTAGCCAAAAGATCATTACAAGTATACCAATCAAGTTTGACAGCATTCCTAATACTGAAACCCTAGTATATGCTATGGACCTGAAGCCTTTCCTAGGACCATTGGAGGAGGAGGAAAGATGATGATGATGAAGGGTTGAGATGGATTAAGGGTTTATTTAAAAGAAAAAAGCGAAAAGAAGAATACATGAGACATGAGGCTTAGATTGTTGCACATTACTGATGACCCTTCTAATACTCATCTTCCAAAGATAAATTTTTTCAATGAGTAAACTTCCCTCTAAGTGAGTGCAATAAGAAATATTAACAATTGTGGATTATGGTTTTCATAACTAGTACCACATCAATGCCTTCTCATTCAGTCAGTCCCTATAAGGAGGTGTTTTTACCACCTAGGAATCTCAATGGCACATCAGGACAACCTTGATGCCCCCATGATTTGGTCCATGTCATCATGTGCTTATTTAAACAAGCATTTACCCAGAACTGTAGCACCAAACAACTCTTGATAGGTTCACTGGGTTATCGTACGTTTAGTGGCCATGTATTGGGTGCAAAGTGTTTATTGGATTTGCACTTGGGCATATCCTTAGAGGGACCAAGTGTTGGAAGTCTAAAGAGGGTTCTTGTGGGAGCGGGAGCTCAGCATACAATCTACATGGTTCTCATACCTGATTCTCCATACCTTGGGGCTCCCAATAGTTGAAGAGCCACCTAGTGCCCCAGTCTTCTCTGACAGAGATCCAAAACCTTATTCTTTGACCAGTGGTTTTCAATCAGTGCCACTTATATATGCATGGTAGGGTCTTGTTTTGTTATAGTATAATGAAAATTATTATTTTTTTCTTATGGTAATGTGTGAAGAAGTCTTCTGCATGATTGGGCTTGAAACACATAGCTCCCTCTCTCTCTCTCTCTCTCTCTCTCTCTCTCGCTCGCTCGCTATATATATATATATATAGACGTAAACTAATGCATGATGCAATGATAAACTTTAAACTGAAAGCTAGAACTGACAAAGAGTTGGTTGTTCAAGGAACAAGTTCTTTCTTGACTACTCTATGTTTCTCAAATCCCTATCCATGTTACAATCATTACTTCAATGTAACTCCATATCAATTCTCCAATCATAAAATAAAGGATGCAAATTTTTATCATGTATAAAGATCTGGCATACTAAGAAAACTAGATTTCTCTTCAAGTACCCTTGGAAAACCTTATTTGTACTGACAATATTTCAAGGTTCACCTTTTCTACTAAAAAGTAGACCAATGTTTTTAAACCATGTAGAATTATGCTTTTTGATCATGTTAAATCAACAATCCTGCTTCATGATCACATTCATTCCTGAGTTTCCTTATGGCTAAAGGAATGAATATAAGTAAGAATATATTATGTTCAATGATATTTGACTTTTTCATTATTTTGTAAATAAAAGATAATTTTATTTACTACGAAGGATTGACATGGAGTTGTTATTTTTGCCTTAGAACCAATAAAATGAAAAATTATAACAAAAGAACAGATTTTGGGTGGTGGGTTTTAGCAAGCAGAAGAATTCTTGTCAAAAGTATCGATGTCAACTTAATTTTGGGTTCTTGTCAAAAGTGTTGATAGCAGTGAAATTTTGGGAAAATTTCACTGATACTAGTATAAATTGGTGAAATTTTAGTGTAATTATGCCAAAAATAGCAAAATTGTGGTGAAATTTTGGAACTTTTGTATTCATGGTATCTTGTTTGTCCACCCTTAAAAGTAGGAAAATTTCAGCAAAATATTGCTAAGATTTTAAACCATTTTGAGAAGAATTAACATTTCTATTGTACACACACACACACATTTACTTTTTTCTAACATCAATTGCTTATGCTTTTCTAATTATAGGGTGGAGGGATTCCACGACGAAGTGCACCTGTTCTACAAATGATCCGTGAAGAAGTAAGCTTTCTCACTTTGATTTCTGTTGATGTTTATAGTGCATTGGGTTTATTAACTGAGCCATTGGAAGGGACACTATAGGCCACTCTCTAGCTGGATTTTTCATATTGGTTGTCTACATTTTTTGTTTTTCCAATTTCTTAACTGATTCACGAGCTTATTCTATATTAATTTCCTTTTGTATAAGGTTATTCTCATTGTTTTATTTTAGGTCTGCTGAAATATAATAAGTATATTAACTTGTACCTCTCTTAACACCTTAAGGTTTTGAGAGAGTTGGTTAATTTATTCCTTAATATGGTATAAGAGCAAGGTTAGGTCACAAGTTATAATGTCCTTGTGGATGCAATTATTCTCCCAGTCTCTCTGTGAACATGTGTGCATGTTTTGTGAACTCGCACCTAGTTCCTCACGTTCTTTGTCCAGGAGTTTCCCTCTTGACAAGGAGTGTTGAAATATAAGTATATTAACTCATACCTCTCTTAAACATTTAGGTTTTGGGAGAGTTGGTTAATTTGCTTCTTACTAACCTCTTTCTTTGTAGATATCAATAAGTGTTTGAGTGCTTTATTTTTAGTATTATTAAATAGACTATTCAACTAGGTGTTTGACAAGTGCAAGATTGCATGGTTTGGACCTCATTTGAGAAAAGCTATGGCAAATAAATACAAAGTGCAAGTTCATCTCAGGCTTACTAGTTTGTTTTTAACTTTTAAGTAGGAACCCTTTCCTTTACACAAAAGTCCTTTAATATTTCAGCTAGTAGCTTTATTTTGGTAGGATTGTTTTTTGGAAAATTATACCCTAATTAAGATTGTAGAAATAATCTAAAGATCTTGAAAATTGTTAGTTGCAATAGGATTAGAGTGAGAAGTGTTAATGTAATATGTATTTGTAAGTTGTCAATTCCATTTCAAGTGTAAAAAGTATATGTATGTAGTTGGTCCATGTATGTAGTCTTACATGTATACAATTTTAAATGTAAATCATGAGTCATAAGTCTTAAGTTTGAGAAAAAGTTCAAGAAGAATACTACATAAGACTGGACGAGGAAGGACCACAGAGGTAAGATACAATGAAGCTACAAAGTGAAGATACCAAGGATGTCTCAAGGTCCAAAACAGGGTACCTCAAGAAGCTGACCTCACACTTCAATGGTAAATTAACTCAAAAGGTTGGATAGTAAGTAATCATGAGAAAAATTTGTACCAATGACCTTAGGAGGATCATAGAGACATTCCCCATGAACCTTAGGTGGATACTCAAAGGTTGCCAAGCAAAATTGAGTCTGAAAGGTAAAAATATTTTGAATTGACAGGGTCAATCAATTGATCGACCATAATGGATCTTGAAACTAAAACCCATTCGATTGATCGAAATTCCTTAGATTGATCAACTGGAATATTTTGATTGATTGAAAGTGCCGATCGATCAAAATGTCTAGATTTTAAAAAACCGCTCACAATGGCTACTCTTTTGACCGTTTTAAAGAGCCATTGGAGGCCTTTTAAGTGTGGATTTCGACACTCTATAAAGTAGAGGTCTTCCAATGATTTAAGTGTGGAAAAGAACGAGCTAAAAAGGTGAGACTCTGTCAGTTCTCAACTGGAATATCTATGAAATCTGAGGCAACCATTTTAGACAACCTTGCCACCTTGGAGCTTAAAAAAATATAGTAAATCTTGCTCAAGGTTGTGCAACCTAGCTTTCTCTACATGGGTTTAACCTTTTGGAAAGCTTGGAGAGCATTCTAAATTTTCGAATCATTCTCTAACATCAAAAAGGGAGTTCTCTCCATCAATTTGGGCTTAATTGGTATATATACCTTCAAGAGGTTGAAACATCTACAAGACTACAACAAAGTCTTCATCTACTCAAGTGGAAGTGTCAATCGTAGTCATTGGACATGTGTTCACCCATTAAAGTCACCGGGTGTGGAATTACAAGCAAAATTGTCCCTCGGAGTCAATGAACACGTGATCACCCATCGGAGTCATTGGGTATGGAGTTTGTCGTGTCCATCAGAGTCACTGGACACATTAGATTATGTTAGTCGCTGGGTGCGGATTCTGTGTCTATTGGAGTCACTGGACACGAGCCCATCCGTCAGAGTCACTGAGTGCAGATTTGCAAGGTGGTTGGAGGATCTCTGAAGTTGTAAGTCGAGTTTAAGTTGCATTGCCTTTATTGTATTTAGATTATAGGGAATAATCTAATAAAAAACAGCACAACTCAAGGAAAAGCTTTTAGATAGTGGAGTAGGGACCGGAAGAGTGCCGAACCACTATAAATACTTGCGTTGGTGGGGTCATGATTGTGTGCATATTTTACTTCAATTGTTCTATTTAGTTCACCTATTGTATGTCTCAAGTTGGTTAATATAAATGTGATAAGTAGTTAAAAATTAAAACAGGATCAAGTGAATGAGTTAAATTAGTTAAATAATAAAACATAAGCCAATTTATTCAAATAATGACCCTTTCCCCTACAATGGAGTACACTAATCCATCTGTTGTCCAAACTTTTTGTGGCTAGAATAAACACTATAAGATGTGAGCAATGTGAAATTACCTGTCATGTGGTCTGAAGCCATTGAATCAATGATCTAAGAGGGGCTAGATGTGGAGACTGATGCACTTAAAGTAGAAGCATGTGTACCTGACTAAACAAAGGATGTTGTGGGTGTAGCTGATGTGGAAGGCTCTAAGCTGGCCATAAAGTGACAAAGAGCATCAAACCGGTATCAGGTGAACCCATAACTATCTGAAGGACACTGAAATAGAAGATTGTTTTGTAGACGAGGTAACCGAATGTGCACTGGATCTGGTTTGGGGGAGAAAACCACCTTTATAACTAAAATAACCTCTATGATGTGGCATTCCCTGAGTATCCTGTTGAGGACGACCATGTAAATCCCAACAGGTCTCTTTGGTGTGCCACCACCTACCACAGTGCCCACACCTTAATTTATCCCCATCCTCCTGTGAGGCTGATGTAGGATCCAAAGGGAAAGGATTCCTACACTAATTAATTAAAGCAAAAGCCTAAAGATTGATTCATGATTATAAAAGAATGCTGAAAATTAAAGATATCACCCAATAATTCAAACTTCATTCTTTATAGTAAGTGAACAAGAATTAAAGAACTAATTCAAGAAGGATTGAAGATGCAATTAGAAGCAAGGAATCAAAGAAGATTGAAGAGAAATCAAGAATAGAAGAAGAAAAAGTGAAAAAGGGTTGAAAATCCTAAGAAATTGGGTTTTTAAATTTAAAGCCCTAAAATCAAGGGGACACCAAGCCACCCACTTAGTTTTAGGTGGTATTTTATCTTTTGAAATAAAAATAAAGGAAAGTGAAAGTATATGTGTTCGGTTGAGAGAGAGATGGTTTAGGGTTCAAGAATCAAGAAAGGGGAAAATAGGGCTTAAAATTTGGGGAAAAGGATACTAATTGGTGTATAGGGTGAGGATGATGTTAGTTGTGCAAGGAATGAAGATTTAGATGGTTAGATTAAGAATAATTAGAAAAAGTAAGTTGTTGGAAAATTTCCAGATTTCAAGAATTTAATAAAAAAAAAGGGAGAAAACAAAGAGAGAAGAAGAGAGAATAGAATGGAAATGTGAACTAGCAAAGAAGGATGTAAAGAGGGATGAAGATGGAGATTAGAAGAGAGAAAATAACTTTTTTTTGTAGAAAAATTAAAGAAGAGAGGAAGAAGAAGATGGGAAGATGAGGGGGAATAGAGAATAAAGAATAAGAGAGGTATGAAGACTCACCTAGCCGTGAGATTTGAAGAAGAAAAACCAGTCCAGCTGTACAGCTACTTCAAAATTTTCTTTATTTCATCCAA
>JAOXJP010233585.1:0-10294 GCA_025762735.1 Platanus orientalis | reverse complement strand
GGGCTTCAACAACCCTCTACAAAATTCACAAGAAAATCAACACTAAAACATGTTAAAAAATAGAAGCAAGTCTCTACTATGTAACCCGAATTGAAGTAGTGTTTTAACATGAATTGGACAACATAACAAATGTAAAACTAAGATATAATGTCATGGATTAGCAAAGCATAGAGGGTTTAAGCTTACCTTGGGTCCAAGTGGCCTTAGGTTTGCAAAAATTTTTCTCTTCTTCCTCTTTCTCTTAAGGTTAGGATTTTTTGGTTGCCAACCTTTGTGCTGCATGAATTTGGGGCTATTTATAGCCCCAAATGTGATGTAGTGGAGGGTTGAGATCTACCTTAGAGTTATCTAGGTGGAGGGTGGAGATGATGGTTATCCAAAATGAGGTGGAGGGTTAGGATTCAACATGAGTGGATGGTTGAGATGCATTGGTGTTAAGGGGCATGGATAGGTGACTTGGACAGATGAGAGGGCTAGATTGGTTTGTGTTAGTTGAATGGTGGGTGAGGATGGGGGTTTGTTAATGGGAATGGATTGATGACATGGAAGAGGGGCATGGGAGATGCCCTTTGGTAGGCTTCCATTGGTTGCAATCTTCAAGGGTGGGCATCAAGATATCAATTAGGGGGGTCCTAGGAGATGCTCTAGGGATTGAAATTCAACACATTGATCCAATGGTGGTGGGTGAAAGATCAAATGGGAAGATTCCAATCTAAGGGTAGGCAAAATTTTCCTTAAGGTGTGAATGCATTAAATGTCATTAATGAGTTAAGTTGAAAAGTCTTAGCTCATTATTGATATTTATTGCTTTAGTGTTTTCAAACCCTCTCTCTGTTGTCACACCCTGTGAGCATTTGAGCTCGGAAGTTGGCCCATTCAATGTAATTTTTAGAAGTTACAGATGCTCCAGTCACGCTGGTCTAGTCAGAACCAAATTATGAAACGGGTAAGGGGGTGAACCGAGGGTTTTTTGACCTGAAAAGCTCTCATGTGTACTCTGATAGGGAAAGATGGTAAAATTGATCCTAGAAAATGTCAGGTGAAAGATGGTCCCTAGTTCAGGTGAGCCATAGCCTTTAACTACGTCAAATTATGATGTTCGGGCAGAACCCATGTTTGTGGGATTTGAAGCTTGGGGAGTCTCAGAGCTACAGGTGCTAACAGATTAGATGTTGGGTTCCCGGGCAATTGCCAAGAGGTTTTCGAAGCAGGGTCACTCGGGGAGATTGAGTCTCTATAGCTGGCTGAAGACTAGTGGAATTGAATTGCTGAACATTCTCTAAATTAGGGGTTTATGAAATGATCTTTTGAGGACAGGGATAAAACTGAGAAAATGGGCCTGACCTTGCTGCATTCTTAGTCTAGGAGAATTTTAAGGGCATTCTGCATGCTAAATATGGACGAAAAGTGCTTTTCTTAGCTTGGGTAGAAATGATGGCTTGGGCTACAGGATTTCTATAATCCAGTGCAAATTTGATAGTTTGAAGGCTTTGAATTTACAATGGGGTGGCCACTGACAAACTAAATTTCTAAATTTAGATGAACTCTCATGATTTAAATCTGATTTATTGCTCTTTTTAGAGTTTTAAAGGGAATCTAATCAGATAAGTTTCATGAAAGTTTGTGCTCCTTAGGTAGTTTTTTAAAGGCCTTGCGATTTCAAAGAGATGGACACCGACTGATCCTGATTTGGAGGTTTGGAGAACATTCTGCCTCCATATGAGCCAAATGCAGCAAAATGGCTTTTCGACCCCTTGGGGGAGATTTGAGATTTCACAGAGGTTCAAGATTTTGAAATTCTCTTCTTAGACCTGGAGATTTGAAACTAAGGCCGAGGCCGAGGCACAACAATAGACCTTTCTGGATTCGAAGATCGGATGAGTCTTTGAGAGCTCTTGCAAGGGTCATTTCTTAGTTAGGGTCATCATAAATTGAGAGATTGATTGTTGTCATTCTTGAGCAATATCTACTCTATGATGAGTTCCTTAGAATGGGGAGAAGTAGGGATACATAGGATCTGAAATTACACCATTCAGATAATAAGAGAAGCTTCGGGGATCCTTTGAGGGTTTAGGGGTAAATTCCTTACAGTGAAAAGAGTAAAAAGGGTAAAATGGTAATTTTTTACCTGTGGGTAAAAAAAAGTGAAAATAAGAATTCTTTGCCTATGATGCTTCACAAGGAGATTATGTAGGTGGGAGAAATTCAGTGATCTGAGTGGTAGACAGTGAGTTCTGGGCTTTTGAAGGTAAAAGGGTAAAATGATAATTTTTTCATCTGTGATGCTTTTCTAAAGAAAGGTTTTTAGGAGGTGAAAAACTTGCTGATGACATAGATGGGGTTCTTAAATGTGGACCCTCAAAGTCTTGTTGATGCTTTGCTGAAGATAGGCTTTCAAGAGGTGGAAAACTTGTTGATGACATAGATGGGATTCTTAAATGTGGACCCTCAAAGTCCTGTTGATGCTTTTGTGAAAGATTAGGGTTTGTCCTAAAATAGTGCATTTGGGATGTAATAAGGTGCTTTAATTGGCTCATTCATGACTGGAGCATCCAGGAAGACCTCTTTGGGAATGCCTAACCTCGTAGAGTCTAAGTTTTCTCTTCCTAAGCCAATGGTGCTTAGTGTCTTGATGCTTAAATGCTATTATGCTGTCCTTGTGCCATAAAATGACCCGAGTTAAAATTTGGGTGCTGACACCTAGTTTTTCCCATAACTCTCTGTGTATGTTGAATTTGGATCCCTAATTTGGATTGAAGATGTATTACCCACGCTATGATTCCTCCACCAAATTTGGGCCCAACCCCATTTGTAATCTCATGGAATGGGCCCCACAACTTGTCCTTTTTTATTCAGATTCTGTGCTAAAGGTATATAACCCATCCTTTTAGGAAAATCTAAAAGGTAATTCTCCTTGTCTTAGAGGGCTGACCTTTTTTGGAGGACTCCCTGGGGTAACCACCCATCCTTTTGAAAAGTCCCATGCCTAGCAAACCTCAAGAACTCGCCCAAAAATCAAGGAAAAGCTTATTGGATTTCTGGAACATGCACAGTACGCCTAAGTGAAAGATCAGGCATACCTCTATTTTAGGTGTACCTAAGTGTAAAATCCCTTAACTATACCTGAATGCTCAATCAACCTACAGAGGCTCTTATACTTTTAAAAGCCTTTCCTCAAAAGTCCCAACCCTTCCGATGTGTTGAAGTAGGGACCATTTGAGTTGATATGCTTGATCTTTCGCTTTGTGAAAGATCTGGCATATCTCTATTTCCAAGCGTACCCTGTTATTCAAGTGTACCAATTTGAAATGATATACCCTTGTCCCCAGATGTCTAATGATTTCATGATAACTTACTGACACATGAAAGCTAGAATCCATTTCATACCTAACTTTCTAGAACCTGAAAATGACTTCAGAAATCAAGTGGGGCCCATCCAAGGCAGTACACTTGAACTTTCACCCTATGAAAGATCAGGTGTACCCAAGATCAGGCGTATGTCTGAAAGATTAGGCATACCAAGAGAAAAATTCCTATGTTACCCCTACTGATAAAACAAAAGATATTTAAAACTTCGCCAACCCACAAAATCTTCATATACCTTGATTTAAATTCTAAAAATTCTATGATTAGCCCCTTTTAATAAAATAGATTCATAAAAGTCAATTCCAGACCATACTCCTGAATTTAAACATGAATTAAAATTCAGGCATATCAAAGATCAGGCGTATTGAATGAAGTTTAGGCATACTAACACAAAAACAAAAATATTTAAAAAGAACTTTAATTTTTTCATTCTATTTAATAAAGTTTAGATACTGAGGTCAGAGAATCCACCTTAAAAAG
Organism: Platanus orientalis; assembly: GCA_025762735.1. Lineage (NCBI taxonomy): Eukaryota > Viridiplantae > Streptophyta > Magnoliopsida > Proteales > Platanaceae > Platanus > Platanus orientalis. The sequence continues at coordinate 6,448 of JAOXJP010233585.1, read as the reverse complement.
GTGGATAATTGGGGTGCCTAACACCTTCCCTAGTTGCAACCAAACAGCTTACCCAGATCCCTAGAAACCAGACCAGTCTGAGAGTCTACCTTAGGCCGGGCCCCAAAAAGCCCGCAATCCTTCTTTCCCATGGAAGGGAGGTAGGTGTCCAATCCCGCCTGTAAAAAAACCCGAGTTGGTGGCGACTTCGAACCCAAAGCCCAAAAGCTGACCCAAGCTGGCCGGGCACAGTTCCCGGAAGTGGGGCGGGCAGACCACTAGGTTTTTCTGTGATGCCCATAGAATGGTGACTCTACTGGGGATTCACTGTTTAACCTTTGAATAGATAATATTTGAATTTTATTAAATATTCTTTTGTTTATATTTCATTTGTTTATAAAGCATGTATTCACATAAATATTAAGACATGCCATTATTTAGTAGGATATGCTTGCATTTGAATTGTATTAAATTTCCATCTTAGAAGAGAAAATATGCTTACATCAAGTTTAGGACAAATTAAATTAGTTTGTAGGACCAAAATTCACATTTAATAGATTGTTTGCAAAGACATGTTTAATTTTTATCTTGTTTTTATAATGAATCCATAGGATATGCCACTTCATTCATATCTTGCATAAACAGCATAAGCCCTATATTTGTTCATTACCCACCAATGGACCAACATTGAACCCAACCTAGTCACTATTCCCAAGATCCGTGTAATCGGGGAGGTGTTTAGATTGGGAAGCCTTATAGAATCTTTCTAAATAAAAAAATTTCATGCATACATTCATTTTAAAGTTATTTAGGGTATACTTAAATAGCTTAGAGGGATAGAAATAGGACTTGTTTGCTGTTGTGTTCTACCTAATTGCTTACATGAGTTACTATTAAAACCAATGATTCATGTCCAATCTATTGTTTTAAAAAATATATATTTTCATAGATACTTAGAACATTTTTCGGATTTATATATATAATTAATCTTCTCATCATACACCACAAACCATAAAAACTGAATAAACAAAGAACCCCTTTTTTTCATTTCATCTTCCATATTACAAAGTTTACACATCTGTTAAAAAAAAAAAAGTAGGACTCTCTAGTCTGTAGGGTCCCCTTCACCTATCTCTGTCACCCAACTCAACCACCCCTTCAAGGACCTCTGACCTATGTGCTACCTCTTTTAAGTCATCCTCATTGCAAAACTTTTCCCACCTCTTGATGTAGCCTCCCCTTTCCCCTTATCCTGGGGAAGTGTTGTCTCTGGCACAGATATATCTCTCTCCTTCCCCGTAGCCTAAGGAAGTGCTACCCCTGTCACTAGGATAGTAGAAACATCTGCCACAATCTCTACCTCGACCCCTATAACAATAGGGGGATCCCTGGCAACCTCAAAGTCTATGCCTATCTCAATCTTAGCTAACACACTCTCAATGAGATCCAAACCCACCTCTGCAAATGCCTCAGCACTCATTTGTCCACGGCTGATCATCTTCTTCCTACTCTAGGAATACCCCCAACTGAAATCAATACAAACGAATAAATTAGAAATCAGAAAATAAGTCAAAAAAAAAGAAAAAAAACAACAAAAAAAAACCTCAATAATCTTTGTTGAGATGTGAGCTCATCCCCCATGTCATGGCAAACCTACCTCACCAAAGCATGAGATCGGGCCAACATCTCAAGAGCCCCCTGAAAGCCACTTGAGGTACCTACAAAAAACACAAAAACCAACAACAAAAGAATAACAAATAGATAAATAAATAAATAAAAATCTTTACTTTCAAAAATTACTAATCCGTTTTGGTTGTTGCATAAGAATGGATTTTAGGCCTATTTGTTGCGAGTCATTCACTACCACTTCCATCTAATTCACATATGTGCTTGACTCACTCCCACTAGAAGAACAAGCCATCTGGGCTGATCAAAACCGGCTTGGGACTACTCTATCATTGTTTCATGATCGTCTCGATTGGCCTCTCTTGGAACCAGCTGTATCTTTCTAGGACCCTATAGCTAGAGTTTTTCTCTTTGGAAAACATGAGCTAACTCCCACAATTGAAGAATTAGAGTCTTTCTTGGACCTGAAGCATTGTTACTACAACGAAGCAATCTTCCCTACACATAAAAGCTGCTACTTGAAGGATTTCCAATCTACCCTCAATGTGTCAAAGAATTTTCTACACAAAGAAACTTCGAGTGATTACCTTCACTACCCTTTTAACCTCTTACTAGATTGAGGTTGGAAGAAGATCAAAGATTTCTCAAACCTAGCCAAGTTCAAGGCCTTTGCTTTGATAATGTTGGGACAACTCCTCTTATCCCATAGTCGACATCATATCAGTGGAGTTTTGTGTAGCATTTTGGGACAACTTTCTGAGGGGAAAACATTGACCCCTATATCATTGTAAAGATCATATCCAATCTATCCCATTGTGCTCGTCAACATAATGGTCGATTATATGGTTGCCCAGCTTTCTTACAAGCTTGGTTTCATGGACATATCTCCTCATTATCTTCATCTATTCCCCATTAAGTCACCTCTATTCAAGCTCCTTTAGGAAAGAAAGCACTGATAGATTATCAAGGACTTCTAGCTGATCTACCCATGGAACATATCATTTGGAGAGCCAAATGGTATAAAGCTCATTACCCACATTTGTTCTTAGAAAACCACACATACATTATCCTTATAGGGCTATATCAAAGTACACCTTTTGTGCCAGTTTGAGTACTTCATCAATTTACTCTTCGTCAAGATCTATTTGATTTTGCCATTGTTTACGAAGATGTCTACAAGCTTGATTACAAGAAACCTCATCTAGTCTGGCTCAATTGACTACTCTTTGGGACAATTCACATACCCTAGTATTAGGACATCTGCCCTTGGTATCTACCAAGACACCTGAGACATCACCTCCTTATGATCTATAAATTCACAAGCTCATATTTGCACCATCATTAGATTCAGTCATTAATCATCCAAATAAGAAAATCTGGTTAGATGCACCCTCTACCTCACTAGGTGGACCATCTCAGATAGAGGAAAAGTTAGAATAAACCCTTCATGTAATCCTTGAGGCTACTCGTACTACCCTCAAAACTACTCAAGCCTCCCTCGAAGCTGAATTTGATCTCCGTAGTAAGGCAAAAGTCTCAAGGGATAATCATCAGGAAGAAAATAACACTTTGACTAAGCTTGTCAGAACCTTAAGGGGGGAACTCAATGATATGAGGACCTCTCACACCAATCTAGACACTGAGCTGTGATGTAGCAACACTATTACCTTCTTGCAAACTCACTGGAGGCTAGAGTGGGTTCAGAACTTACACAAGCAGGTCTTCTCTTTGGGTTATGAATAAATAAAAGCTCCACCACACCTCCCAGAGTCCTAGGACACCAGACTATGCATTATTTTTCCTATTTTAGGTAAAAGGTCGATGTACCTTGGTTTGTAATAATTAATGTACTTTGTTTACAACCGTTCTTAATATATATATATATATAACAAAAGAATTCTCATTTCAGTTTTCAAAAATTATGACTCGACAGTTATACTTGAATTCACTTGTATGATTTATCATTTATCTAAATATTTTTGGCTTAAAATTAATACCCAAATTCTAAAAAAATAAAAGAATGTTCTTGTTAGCAAAATAGTGTCTCCTGAAACTAGACTGCAGAAGAAGAAGAAGGCACAATCTCACACTACCATGGCAGGAGAAACTCCATGGACAACTAGGATCTCATCTTCCACAAACACTGAGAGTTCAACTGGAACTCTTCCTCATTCTCAGGTTCATCCTAGCGATCAACTGACATCACGGCAAAGGGTTGAGCTGGAAAAGCTATTGGAAACCTTCATGTCCAAACATGGAGCATCTTCCTCTTCCTCTTCACAAGTCCCTCAACTGACACAAACTCAAACATCCATCCCTTCCCAAGGTTAGGGACAAAATTCTACAGAGTTTGAAAAGGTACTTCATGAGTACCTTAACCAAACAGAAGGTCCCTTAAACCCTCCACAAAGCCAACATCCATCTCTCGAATCTTTGTTGAGACATTCTAAAGACTTGAATTTTCCTAAGTCTCAGGAAAAATCACCAATTTTCACCATAACCCTAACCATATCACTACTGAACTTCAAGGCCCACATCAATCTCTCATGGACCTGGGAGAGAAATATGGGTTGAGACATCGGAGCAAGAAGGGGAAAGAAATCTCGGTCTCTTCACATCCTGACCAAATCAAAACTAGATTGGCCAAGATGGCCAGTGAAATCAAACTACTGAATGGAGGAAAATTCCCCTTAAACATGGATTTTAAAGACCTGTGTCTATACCCAGGGTGTGACTTGCTTGGTAATTTCGAAATGCCCGACATGGAAAAATATGACGGCATAGGGTGTCCCAAAATGCATCTAAGGATATACTGCAATGTCATATTCCAGTGGGGAAGAGATGACTGAGTTCTAGTTTAGATGTTCCTAAGAAGCTTAGAAAAGGACACGGCCAAGTAGTTCGCAGGTCAAGACAAGAGAGATGTAGGTACTTAGAGGACCTAAACCATGGCCTTCATTGATCACTTCCAGTTCAACTTAGAGATGTTACCCACTAGAGAAGATATTGAGGGGATGCACCCCTATGATATTGAGGGAATCATAGACTATGCTTACCGATGGAGCAAAGAACTTCAAACTTAAAACACCCTATATTAAAGGAGGACATGATCTCCAACTTCCTGAAGACCCTCATCCCAACTTATTAATTGATGCTTCTTACCGCATCCATTGGAAATTTTGTTAAAGTTATTAACAAAGCCACCCGCTTCTAGTTAGCCATCAGGGTGGGCCTTGTTACAAAAGTAGCCACCATTCCTCCAAGTACAAGCCAAACAGTCCCAAGAAAAGTCGTAGTAACTCACCTAGAGAGCAATTTTGTGCAAAATATCGAGAGCCCACAACCTGTTTACAGAAACGGATACAGTCACCAACAAACAATAAGTTTTCCAACCATGGTACGATTCCCTATAGAGGCATAGTCGAAACCACAACCAAAATTTATGACTATCCCATTCGAGGATAGAAAGAGAAGAAGATTCATCCCTACCTTACTCATACAAGTATGCCGTGGACTATCTTATGAGTAAGGGGCTCTTGCAGCTTTTGGAGCTGAGACCCCCTTTTAACCCATTACCCCTTAAATATGATGCCAGTAAACATTGTCCTTTTCATCAAGCACCAAGTCATCCCATAGACCGGTGCTTTATTTTAAATCATTACATCCAAGACCTGATAAAAGAGGGAAAAGTATCTCTTAGTCCCTTGTCAAACAATCCACCTAACTTCAACATTCTTTAAAATCCTCTTCTGTCCCATCCACTATCTAAGGGGACCAACATGATAGAGGTGGGGAGCCAAAAATTCAACCCAGCAAGTTTCATCACTAGAATTGGTGATGTTCAACCTGTTATTGTCCTCCCAGAAGAAGACCATGTGCTTTATCTAACTCCTGTTGACCCCAATGATCTCACCACAAAAGAAATCCTAGCTCTGTGGGGAACTCCAAAAGAAGAACCCCTTTCATTACTTCTACCTGACAATGAGCTGGAAGCCCCCATCATGGCTGAACCCTTAAGCTACTACTCTCCACATACCCAAACCTACCACATTCCCTCTCTACCCTTGGAACCATTTTCATCATCTTTTTATACCTTTCCCCCACCTATATCCTATCAACCACCATTAACAACCATGCCTCCTATTATAAACATTCCCTCGCCACCCACTGAGCCATATGAATACAACAGGGTCCCTTACTATTACAAGGAGGGGGTAAGTGAATCTCACCGAAGTCTATCAGCAGACGAGGTGGCAAACCTCATTGGTCTCATTACCCGATCAGGCAAAATCACGAAACCGTCCATCACAAATTTGCACCAAGATCCTACCCAAGGGAAAGGGAAAACAGGGTTAGGGTTAGAGAAGAAATAACAACAAGAAGAACAAGAATAAGAATTAGTAGAACAAAAAATGGTCAGAGAAGAAGAATAAAAGAAAGAAAATGAAATATTTGAGGTTGTAATCTGTAAATCCTATTTGTTTCTAGTGGAACAACTAGCCAAAACCCAAGCCAACATTTCTATCTTGAGGCTATTGGTTACGTCTGTTCCCCATAGGGATAGGTTCCTGAACATCGTCAAGAGAACCTTTGTGGATGCTTCGATAACTCTCAACTGAATAGAGAACATGATCAGAAAAGTGGTTATCTCCCGAGTATTCACTTTTGTAGAGGAAGAAATCCCAGAGGGGAATGTACACAACTGAGCATTGTATATCTCAGCCCACTATCAAGACATGTGTATCCCTTTAATCTTGGTGGACAATGGGTCTGCATTAAACATATGCACCATAGCTACTCTAGAATCACTTTCAATCCCTGTGCAAAGTCTATGTCCTAATAC
>JAOXJP010233584.1:0-10294 GCA_025762735.1 Platanus orientalis | reverse complement strand
TCACTTTTTGGAGGTTTTTGATTCCCCCTCCTGAGTGGTCACATCAGGAGTGTGGTGCACTTGATATGGCACCTTCTCTAAGGCTGGTTCTCACTGCCTTTCAAGGAGTGCATGATGCAGGACAGCCTAGTGATGGGCTGCTAAGCTGCGGCTTTATGGGCCCACAGAAGTACTAGGGTAGATATGTATCAAGACACAATTTATAAAGTATATCTAAGAGCCAAACACCCATTGTTCTGTCCTATAAATCAGATATAGGAATTACTCAACAATGCAATATTGGACCCTGAACTCAGAATAACCGAGTACAGTAGTTCACCAATAGAATAAAGACGATAATAGGTGATCAACAACAAAGAGCAAGGACAAGTGGTTACCAGGTTCTGCAGTAATATCCGAATGAGTTATGGACCACTGACTTAGGACTCAAAGTACCCAAAAGAAAAAGTCAAGAGTACCTTGTACTCCTACCTGAGAATGTGAATTAATCCCAAGAAGTTACTGCATACAATAACAGTGTACTCTCCGTTAGAAAGCATAACTCAGCCACTAGAATAAGGTTATAAAAGATTGATGTTAAAGCTGCATATTTTAGAGTTAAAGAAAGGGGAAAACAGGGGCTGAGTAATGAGTTTAAAGGTTTACTTAATAGGGAAAACATGGTGCTTTAATGGAGTTGCAAGAGAGGCTTTAAAGGAGGGTATGGGTCTGAATAGGATCCAGGGTGCTACAATTGAAAAAGGGTTTGTGGGATGTAGGTTTCTGAGACGAGGGAATATTCTATTGCCACAGGTAAGGGAAACTTTCGAGGAATGTCTGTAGAGATTTTGAGGACAAGTAGGGGCTGTAAGTAGGAATTTTGGGTTAGGTTTGGTCAGTAAAACACCCAGAAACTTCCTGTTACTGCAACATGGTGAAACCTCACTCACATAAGAGGTATGAAAACTCCCAATCGAGAACCTCAAAATTGGGTTTCTGGTTTACAGATTCAGAACAGAGATAATATGGTATCATTGTATCAAGGGGCTGCTGCAAGCTTCAAACAGATGGCTTTTGGGTTTTCAAATAAAATACAAAAAGAGTAGAGATTCTATGGCTGCCGCAAGGTATTCTTGTACTTTAATAAGGAAAATTAGTCTGGGTTTTAGGATAGAAGTAACCACAGGCTTTAGATTAGAGTGATGTTGGATTTTAATAAAGAAAACAACAAAATGGAAAAGAGTTTCAATGGTCGTAGGGTATGATTACCCAAGAAACTCACCATGAAAGGGTTTTTAGGATTTGAAAGTGCTTTATTGGTGAAACACAACAAAGGTGTTTGGGTTCAATAAAGAAAATCCAATAAAAATGAAAGAAACGGATTAAGAATATGAAATTCCAAGATACCGATATCCGATGAGATCCTAGAGGGAGGGTGAATAGGATCAAGCCAATTCTTTTTAAATTGTTTAAATCTTTAGACCAAATTAAATTTATCTATAAGTTACTTAAACTTTTTAACTTAATTCCGCACTATGAACTTATCATAGACCACGGGGCTCTGTCATACACTATAGTGAACTATAATAGGGTTGATAGATCCCCTAACGTATTTTAACTTATTATTCCAATGGAATACTAATTCAAGTAAATCAATTTAATCTTTTTTACTTATTGAACAACAAACATAATTGTATAAAAGATAAAAAAAGAAAACAAGGAATCACAAGAATCACACTACAACATAGATATTTATAGTAGTTCGATACTCCAGACCTACATCCACTCTCAACAGGCTCACCTCCGAGCCTATTAATTTTTATTAATAGTTTTTCCTAATTATTACAGGAGAAATTAATAAAACTTAAAAATTCACTACAAGTCTTCACAAGAATCCACTCGCCCTATAAGTACGCTTCCGTTGTCTCTGATGGATGTGTTTTATGCAGTGTTTCTGATAGATGATGAGTATCTGCACTTGGCTCCGGCAATTGCTAAAAGAATCCACCTTTGGTGGCTTCGGCAAAAGCTGTGAACTTGGTTGAAGTTGAAGAACTTCTTTACAGTGTTGGGTTACTTCTTTGTAGGCTAATTTAACTATAATGGTCCACCTTTATCTTGGAGAGAGAATGGTTTAACTATGTGGTTTATCTCTCCAATGCTTCCAACAAGTCCAGCTATGAATTCAGGATGCTCATAACACTATCTTGACATAAATTTAACTATAGGAAAATGCTCCAAGGTAGAGCACTAATGAATTTGATTCAATATGCTCACAAAAGCCTTTTTCCTTCAAGAATTTTTACTATATAATCATTTAAACATGTTACTAAGCCTTTGGAATTTAGTCCCCTATTTATAGAGTGAAAAATCAAGCTCAAAAGAACCTCCAACGACTCTTTTCCAATGGTAAAAAATATAGTTGTATGGAAGATTTGAAATTTTATTTTTTCTAATTCTGGGACCTGAGATCAATTAGCTTTTTTGGGATCGATCCTAGGTGGTCTATATAGCAAAACCCGAGTGCAGACATTGTAGGATCAATCCTAGATTTCTTAGATCTGTCTTGGATTTCTTGGATTTGTCTTAGGATCAATCCTAACGCCTGAATTTTATTCTACCTCACCCGAATCATCTCCATTTAGTTCATAATTGTATATTTACCATTTTAAGTCATTTTAGACCAAATTTAGTGTGGGTTTACCATTTTAAGTATGTAGGTGGTCTTCTAAACCATCCTAGTCTTGTAGGTTTGGTTTCACACTCATTCACAATACTATACCTTCCTTTTTACCTTAATTTTACCTATGAAGCTCTAAAAGATAATGTGTTTTTACTCCGACTTTCCTCTTAAAACTTTATAGGATGTGACATGTATAAAGCTCGTGTCTCTCTTCATGTAGTCCTTCTCCAGTCATCAGTTGAAGTTCTTGACTTATGCTTTGACTTGGACTTAATGACTTGACTTATAGACTTTTTACAACATATGTGACTTTACATTACATGAGTCCTACCTACAAGTCAATCTACATATAACCTTTTGACATGGAATTGACAACATTATACATATACACTAACAAAAAAGAATTACTTGCTCATGTAGAGTCTCATTGCACGGTCAATAGTTTCTTGGCTTCTCACCAAGATTGAGCAAAACCCTAGAAATCCTCAACAAGGGAAAAACCAGTTGCAGGTTTTTAGACTTCTCCTAAGGAGAAAACTCTTTAGTTGTGGGCTATAAAGCTACAAATTTTTAATTTCATTCAATAAGTGAATCTTTACATCAATCGACCACTAACTTTAAAGACTCTTAATACAAGAAATTTATAAGTTTCCCAATATAGAACTTTATTTATTGGACCCCTAACATAAGATTTCCTATAACCCACTTTCTAAAAAGAAATTTAGACCAACATATGGGGTTCTTAGGGAACTGCTAACCATCCCTATGTAACATAAAATAATGCTTACTAAAATATCCAAAAAAAAAAACTAATTATACCTCCATATCCTAAACATTCAAAACAGAAAAATAACTAAGTAAAAAAATATAAAATGGTACTAATCAATGACTCTACTAACAATCTAAAGACTCAAAGTAATGTGCCAAAGGTTGTCCCCGATGGTTTTCCACATGTGGGCCCCACTAAGGCACATATAGGCGCCGCATGGTCTTCAATGCCCGCAAAAACTCCCCTTTTTCGAAAAAAACTAGTTATTGAGTTTTGTAATGAATGAGGGTCAACAACATTAGGAAGCTCGAGCTGATAACCATAAATCTTTCTTCTCACAAGAGTAGTGAAAAGACCTCACAATAAACATTTTCAAGCACCTCATGTCACGACTTGAATCCACGGGCCATGAAATGGATCGGGTCCAGATCCATGACATGGGAGTGATCCGCTCTGAATCCATTTCTCATACGGAGAGACTAATGAGCTCAAAGTATGCCATCGACCATCTTACCAATGCACATCACTTCTTATATAATAGATTACCCTTTCATGTTTGTTCATTTAAATCACATCCAATTAAGTCCATTTCAAACAATCACATTGTAGCTAAATAATAATCATAATAGTCATAATCCAAAATAAGTGTAGTAGGAAGTGAAAGATACGTCATATCAAAATATCCTAAAATCCCAAAGTAAAAGGCCTCGATATGCCCACAATAAAGGTTTATACAAATCTTGCCCACGAAGGGGCCCATCTCAAAATATCAGACAGATTCAAAACTCCCATCTAAAAGAAATAAAACTAGAATAGACAGGCCAAATGCCCATCACTATTGTCTCATCCTCGTCCCCAGACACGATCTATACCTATACACCTACACATCTGCGGGTGGTGCTAATTAGGATAAGCTTGATGGGTTTAGCAGGAGGGTATGCAGTTTATACAACACAAAAGAGAAACAAAACAGATATAATAGTAAACAAAGTGATCCAAAGTAGATGAAGGAAACTGAGTACATAAGTGCATACATCAACAAAAAATATGCTTGTATTTCTACTAGAATCAGGTATGCTCATGCTCCGAAAGACTAAGTAATAATTCAAACCAAGACAGTCCAAAAACATGCATGTACTAAAGCTACATGCTATGTACTATGAACAAACTATCATATACTATATAGATAAATAAATGCATGTGGAGTAAGAAAGTACACGGCATGCCATGTGCTAAAACCACAATGAACCAAATACCAACAAACTAGCTAAAGTTACTGATAAATCCAAATCTAAGTGCAAACCAATTAACTCAAATGGGATTCCGATAAAACCAAACTAAGAGTTGGGCCACTAGGACCGTCTTCACCTATTAATGTAACCCAGTGATTGGGTACCTGAGATTATTCGAACAAATATATAGCTCATTTGCCAATTATGTGACTCAGTAGTAGGGTACCTGAAATCACTGGGTAAGTACATAGTTCATTCGCCAATTATGTGACATGGCGGTAAGGTACCTAAAATCACTGGACAAGTATTTAGCCAATTTTTCTAATGCCGATCATTGGACAACTGGTGTCCCCTCGCCTAAATAGATCATCACCGGACAACTGGTGTTTTTTCGCTTAATGGTGGTCATCACTAGACAACTGGTGTCCCTTTGCTTAAAGACAGTCATCACTGGATAATTGGTGTTCTTTCGTCTAATGGTGGTCATCACTAGACAACTGGTGTCCCTTCGTCTAATGGAGGTCATAAATTATGCACCATCCCATTTAGAGGTATATCACATCAAATCCTATTTTCAAATCCAATACCAAATCCATGCTTATGTATAGTAAAATAACTCATAAATAGTTAAAAAACTGAAAAGATAAATCACATATAGGGGTCAAATACCAATATGGAAGTGTAGATGCTTGTACCAATCCAAAGGCATATATAGTGCTCATGAAAGTAAAAACATTCCATACCAAATACCATCAACGACAAAATTAAATAGCCCAAATATTTCCAAAACTCATGAAAAAATCCAAGTGAAATGCCTTTCAAAAACACCAAAGTAAATCGTTCCAAAGACAACATGTTCATGCCATTAAACATTTCTAAACGGTGCAAAGCCCGAAATATTTACACATGAATTCTAAGATCCTAACATGGGAATCCATAGAATATCACAAATTAATATAAGACAACATGTATTTGAAGGAATTCACCAAAGAGGACAATAAGCTCATGCGAGAAATCCAAAGGCATCCAAGAAACATGTACATAGTAAGGGAAAACAGTAACATGCATTTTATCAAACATGTATAGTAAGAATTAAGGAACTCAATGGGAATCAAAGGGAAAACCCAATCTTCACCACAATGACCATTCCAATCCCTACAACCCATGTAAATTAATCTCCCAAACTTCTCCACATATATTAGAGACCACCCAAACCATTTTACGAAGCTCCATTCACAGTAATACAACTCCATAACCTAAGAACATCATGGAAACCAATATGGAAATAATAATTAACATGCTCACACCAAAAAAACATAATCCATCTCTAAGAATCAATATTCTCAAAAGGAAGTGGAGATGCATCCTCTAAAACATAACTCACAAACACTAAATCTAAGATCCTAAGAAAGGAAAGTGTGTATAAAGTATAAACAACATATCCACTCACCCAAACCTTTTATTACTTCTTTTTGAAGTGAAGTCTCCTCCAAAACTTTTTGCCTTTGCTAATCCTTCATTCCTCTATAAGAAAACAAAATATTCCATGGTTTGAATACATAAACTAAGATAAAGAAATATAAATCCATATTCATTTAGGCTCGATCTAAGAAGAAAAACACATATTGTAGCATATTTTCAAAGTTGGAAGTAAAACTTATCCAATTGGGGAAGAACTTCATCTTTCTCTCCCCTCTCTAATCTCATTCTCTCTTTCTCTTTATGTTCTAAATGGTCTAAGGGACCCAAATTATGTCTAAAAAAGTTAGGATCCATATAAAACGAGATCCCACTCGTGTAGAGGTCATGACATGTCATCATGTACGTGTTTGCATTTTTTTTCTTGGATTTTGATCCATGACCGGTCACACCTGGAGGTGCCATGATTAGTTACACTTGGATCATTTTTGAGTTTTTATGTCTTTTCGACACATTGAGCCTTCAAAGTCTAACCTAATTGGTCCAAGGGTTCTCCAACTCATCCTAAACTATGTCTAGATCACTTGAATGTTGAGGACGGTCTTCATGCTCGAATTTATCAAGTTTTCCAAATTTAACATACAGTGTTGGGTCCGGATTCTCTAAACTTTCCTATTTTAGGTGTAGGGTGTTACACCTCATCTGTAGTCATCTTAGGCTCATGAAATTGTAAGGAAAATATAAGGGGTTATTAGTATTCACATGATTGGATTTGGGCTTTAACTTTTGACTTGTCATGATCTAGGATAGTAACGTCACATGCATCTACAATCATTACTAGCTCATATGTCATACTCCAAGTATTTGCACTAACTTTCTTAACATCTCTCGTATCAAGACTCTCATCCTTCATACTAGCTATAGGCTTGTCTTTCTCATCAAACTTTTTTGACTCGAGTACAAGTTGATCTTGAGGTTCCAAATAATCTGTCTTGGGTTCTTCATCAACTGCATTAGGGATTTTTTCTACTTTATTGTCTGCTGAATTTGACGGGACTGTGGAAAGCTGTTGTGGAAAAATTTAAAGATGATGCCACTTACCATTTGTCCAAAGTCTCAAAATACGAGTCTCTTCATAAAACACAGGTTTTCTCTCTTTAATCCATGACTTGCCAAGCATCACTTTAAACTTTGTTAAAGGAACAACCTTGCACCATGCAACATCAAAATATCCCTCTTGGTTGAACTTAATGACAAAATTGTCATCTTCATAATGGCAAAATGATATGATTGCTAGATCCTAAAAAAATCTCTTAGCCAAATGGAGAGAAATTATATTGTCTTCATATCTATTACTAATTAGAACCCAGATGCTCTTTCCATGCTAGAAAACAAAGTTATTCTTAATTGCAATAACCATTTTACTATTATAGGGTTTTCAAACCTGACTGAAGATCCCAATGATCTACAAGAGCACAACTGGATAGGATTAATTGTAACCTAGGTTTGATACCAAAATTGATGTAGGATAACGTAGTGATGAGCTGCTAACCTATAGGTTTATGGGCCCATAGAAGTACTAGGACAGATATATACCAAGACACAACTTATAAAGTATTAAAAGACTCTAGGAGCCAAACACCCACTATTCTATCCTATAAATAAATTAGATTTTGGAGTTAATGCAATAGGACATTGAACTTAGAATAACAGGGTATAGTAGTTCACCAAAAGAATAAGAAGGATATCAGTAGGTGATCAACAACAAAGAGCGAGACAAGTGGTTACTAGATTCTGCAATAATATCTAAATGGATTATGTACCACTGATTTTGGTCTTAGAGTACCAAAACAAATTTAGGGTACCCTATTGTCACGCCTCGAAACCCACACGCGGAGATCGGGGTAATAATGTAGAAAAGCACATACACGGCGTCACGGATTTTAGAGTGTGACATTACCCTTTCCTTACGGAAGGGGTTTCTTACTTAACTTACTAATTTGTGACGAATATTTTTTTTTCATTCTTTTTTTTTTTCCTTTTATCCAATTACTATCCTTAATTACCAAACACTCACAGTGGAATCATAATCATAAGATAATAACTCAAAAATATCTTCAGCAGAAATATAAACATGTACAATCTAAACCACACAGTGGAAAGAGCTCAATAATATCTTCAATATCCAACACCAAAACTACAATTTCCAAATAAATAGTAACATCATGTGGGCCTCTAAACTGGCCAACCAACAAAACATCTCTAATATAACTACAAGCACCTCAGTATAATGTCTATCACCATAAATCCATAATTCCCTGTTTATACATGAATAAGTGCTGAACATAAAAGGAATGTAAAAAGTAAACAAGCAACCCTCTCTCCCAATATCCATCCATGGGGTCGTACCTACAAGATACCAGATACTACTGGGCACCACTTGAAAGGGTGGTAAAACATGGGTAAGCTATAAAGCCCATGAGAGAACATACATAATGTCCCACGGAATAAATCAGATGTCACGAGTGCAGAATGATATCAGATCAGGACAGATGGATTATATAATAATCGATCTAACTACAATAATAATCAGAATCTAGTTAAGGTTTTAGAAGTGCATAAGCTGAATCAACAAAAGCTCATAACTGAAACAAGTAATGTGTAGCTCATAAGGAAAATGCAGCGTGCCATGCAAATGTTTGCTTTAAAAATACTTATAACTAATTAGGCCTTAGCACCTCTCAAATAGACTACCTTAGCTAATAGATATCAAAACAGATGCATGCTCATGGAAGTCGAATGCAACTTTCAAACTCATATAACCCATGAATGGTTTCCAACAAAGCACACATCGGATCAAAATAACTCAACCCATGTAGGGTCCCTGAATTAAATCTCGTCAAAACACCTCGTAACAAATCCAATAGATTAGCCCACGTAGGGTCTCTAACGAAACTGAAATCATATAACCCATGTAGAGTCTCTATAAGATGGAAATCTCGTATCACCCATGTAGGGTCCCTGACAAAACTGAAATCTCGAAGAAAAATGGTAGGCAACTAGTGCCGTCTTCACCTATTAATGCCACCTGATGATTGGGTCCTGAATTGAAATGGGTCAATAGACCAATATAGACCAATATAGCCTGCAAAAATCCCCTATGGCGTCAAGGGTTAGCTCGCAAAAATCCCCCAGGGCATCAAGGGTTGGTAAGCAACTAATGCCGTCTTCACCTATTAATGCCACCTGGTGATTGGATCTTGAATTGAAATGGGTCAATAGACCAATATAGCCTGTAAAAATCCCCTAGGACGTCAAGGATTAGCCCGTAAAAATCCCCCAAGGCATCAAGGGTTAGCCCATAAAAATCCCTTAGGGCATTAAAGGGTTGGTGGGAAACTAGTGCGTCTTCACCTATTAATGCCACCTAGTGATTGGGTCCAAAACAAAATCCTTGGAATCAAAACGGTAATCTGAAAACCATGCATATGTAAAGTAATATGTAATTACTAATGATACAATGTAAAAGATGTCCATATAGTAGAAATTCATAAGTGAGACCATATAAAACTCATACCTAAAACCAACAGAAAGCAGTAGCTCATACTCACACCAAAACCAAATCCTCAAAAATTTCTCTCATAACTTTTTTATAACCAACGATAGTATAAAAATCCCAAACAAGTCATGTGGATGCAATGATATTGCTATGGAGCTCATTAAATCAAGTGTAAGTAGATATAATCAAGTGGAAAGAATAACAATGGCATCAATGAGAAACTAACATATGAGATAGCATAAGAAGCAAGCTTGGAGCCAATTAAAGTAAGGACTACCAGCTAGCAATGATGATATGAATAAAAGTCTCAACTATGGAGAAATCAAAGCAAACATCAAGCAGAAAGAGTAGTGATAGTTTTTCCCTTTTTAATTTCACAAGAATTTAGCATTCTCACATTCAATTATAAAGAGAAACCTAGTATTTTCAATGACTCATGATAGCAATTAAAGAGAATGAGTAAATCATAGCTAACACATGCTCAAAATAGATTAGATCAAGCAATACACTTATAAAGTCCAAAAATTCATATAATCAAGGGTTCTACCGATGCATAATGAAATGAATAATTCTATTGAATGTGTAGAATCACCAACTCATAAAAGCTATAGCAAGAAACAATGAAATTCTGTAAACTCTCCCAAAATGGTAAC
>JAOXJP010233583.1:0-10294 GCA_025762735.1 Platanus orientalis | reverse complement strand
TTCATGGCCTTATTGGTATAACTTTTGAGACACGACAATCAATGTATTTTTCCTTAGAGTTATTAACTCCACCTTTTATTATAGAGATAATAGACATGTTACCAAAAAACACATTGATTGCATCATTTTCAAAACCTAGTTTCAAATCTCTTATGAAATGTCCAATCTAAATAGCATACGCAGTCGCGACATTGCATGCAATAAACTATTATTCCATGGTACACCTAGTAACACACATTTGTTTCTTACTGGACTAAGAAACTACTCCCCTAAATAGGAACACATAACCACTAGTTGACTTCTTTCATCCGGATTACTTACAAAATCTGCATTAGAGAACTCAACAACTTTTAATTTGTTAAATCCAAAACCTATCTTATAATTCCTGGTTTCTTTTAAATATTTCATTATCCTCTTAACCGCTTATCAGTGTGCCTCCTATAAATTAGATTGAAACTTACTAATCCAACTCCATAACAAATATCAAGCTTGATACAGATTATTGGACATATGGAACTTTACCCATTCTGTCATTTTCCTAATCATTATGAGGACAATAGGTGTAGTAACAACTTAACATCCTTCCATTCCAAATCTCTTAAGAACCTTCTCAAGATGCCTTTATTGATCTAATCATAACATCCTTGAGCCTCAATCCTAAACATCTTAATACCGGGTAATATGATGCTCCACCTATATCTTTTATTTCAAAATGAGAAATCAAATATGATTTGGTCCTATTAATCATTTCCAAATGATTTCTGACCAATAATATATCATCCGCATACAATGATAATATTGTTATCTTATCATCTTCTTTTCTTATATATACATAGTGGTTAAATCTATTCAGATCATATCCTAATTCTAGAATAGTCTTGTGGAATGTCAAATACCATTACCTCGAGGGTTGTTTAAGTACATATAAAGACTTCTTCAATTGATAAACTTCGTCATCATATCCTTGAATTTTAAAGTATGTTGGTTATTGCATATAAATGTCCTCTTTTAATTATCTATTAAGGAATGTGGTTTTTATTGAAATTCTAACCCGGTATGATCCTAGAGGAGAGGTGAATAGGATTCTTATAAATTCTTTGATTCCTTTCAATTCAATGTTGTTTCAAGAAAATTAATTCAAGTTAGTCCCAATTACTTTCAGTGTGAATACTTAAGTTCAATTTTAAGAGTGATGTTCCAAAATAATCAATAGGCTACAAATCGTAAACTAGTATTCTCACAAGATGAACAAGTATGATGGTGAACTCAATTGTTTCAATTTCAAGTGCAATGAAGGTGTTTGTGTATAAATCGAAGTGTGGGAATTATTAAGGCAAACACAAGGGATGCAAGATATATAGTGGTTCGGCACATGGGCCTACATCCACTTTCGAATACCCATGGTGGGGTGTCTTGATTTTACTAATAGTCAAAGCTAACTAGTACAAGATAATCAATAGACTTACTAATTGTACTTTATAGAGTACATGACATCTCTAATGCCTTCGAGGAGGGCGAATTCTATACCCGGTGTCTTCGGAAAGTGATCACAATCAAGTTCAGATTCCTTGTCTCCAAGGGAAGCTCCAAGGTAGTGATTGAAGTAGTTGGATGTGGTGCTTAGCCTCTCAATAGGTAAATGTAACTAGTTGGTTCACGTCAATGTAATAAGCTCTCAAGAAGGGTCTCAAGTAGGGCTCTAGCTCTCTAAGGCTCCTTGGAGATTCAATGGAACTTTTTTTATGGCACCTTGAAGATTCAAGGGATTTTTTATTTGGCTCGAAGAATGGATATGTCTATCTAAGCTTCCTAAGCCTTTGCTCACTCTCTCTTGGATGATTTTCCTTGGAAGTTCAAAAAAACCTCAATGCACTTTAGATTTTTATGAAAAAATCAAGTGGAATGCTCAATAATATTTTCAATCAATTGTAGAAGGTGTTTTCTTTCTTTTTGAACCAAAAATCAAGATATATAGGCAAGCTAGCAACTGGGATAACCTCCAACAGTCAAAAAATGGTCAATAAAAGTGATTGTTACTCTTACTGAGCAACCACTATTGATTGGGGGGATTCCTAATCGATCGGACTACCTAGGCATGATCGATTAACCTGATCAATCAAGAATTCCTTTAATTGATCAAATTGCCTAGTAAGCCCAATTTGGATGATCTTGGGATTTTGGCAGAATGATGATCCTCTTGTGCATTTTTTTGGACTTTTGTATGTTTTTTTAAGTCTCTTCCATGTCATCTAGGTTCAACCATGGTCTCAAGTGTCTTATATCAACCATTTGATCTAAATTACCTTGTTTACCTTTTTCTGGCTTGGAATGGCTTTGATGGTGATTCTTGGTGGTTTTTTGGTGTCCTTTACATGATTTGCATATGGCTTGAAGTACTTGGACTCCTTCCTTGCCTTTGATGTTGGTCTCCACACTTGACACTCATAGACTCTCACCATATGTCTTACATTTTGAGCACTTGGCCTATATACTTGGACTAGGAATGAAATTGATGATACATTCATGCTTTTACAATTTCCCCCGTTGTCAATTTCATGACAAAACCCAAACAAAAAAATTATAAATAATTACAACATTTAAGTATAAGATTAGAACTCAAAATGTAGGGACTGAAATATAGTCTTCATTGATTCACTACAGCTCCCCCTTACTCCTTGGGCTTATCAATATCTGCAAACCTGCTTAGCCGATACCATTCTCATGTGCCTTTTAGATAAAATCCAAACCAAGACATGCAAATTAATATGGCAACCAAAACAAGATATGCAAAGTAATATGGCATGAAGCTCAACACATCATGGTCATGCTAAATAGTCCAAAAAAAAAATGAAATATGTACTCCCCCAAACTGTATACCTATATACTCCCCCTTAAGACAATCCATAGAGTTCTCCCCCTTTTTGTCATGAAATGGAAAGGGGCAAAGGAGATGTGAAAAACTTATATAGAGCATACCATGGAGTCCTAAAAACAAAATTAGAGAGTAGATATGCCAGAGTATAGAGATAAAAACACTGAATATCATTAAACAAGCAAAATAGTACATCATTGCAGGAGGGACCAGAGATATACAAAAAGAAGTACTCCGAGCTATGAGTCCCAATGCCAACAAAATACATCACATAAAGTTAGAAAAGAGTTGGTTCAAGGAACCAACATACACCATGTAACCCTTGTACATCCATTGCATGGTTAGATTTGATAATTGGTTTGTATATTGTTTTGACCCGACCCAAAGACTATAGAGGACTATAGAAAGACCCTGTAAGACCATGTATAGATAACCTTTTGCATGTGGAGGACCAAGAGACCTTGGAGGGATTGGATGGCTTGACACACACAACCATGAATCACCCCAATCTCTCACACCTCTAGGAGAGCACTCGTGGTGTGGTACCTTGAGCGCTCACATGGTGAGGCGAGCAGTTGCAGGAAGAAACCAAAAATTTGCACTTTTTGGAAATTGGAAACTTGCTTAGGGGGAGTGCTGGAAAGACCACACAAACGGTTGTATATGCCACCCTCGAGCTCTCATGGGTCACACGAGTGGTCTCCTGTGGGGTACCCCGAGCACTCACTAGTCCCCAAATTCTAAAAAAAGGAAATTTCTCTGCATTAAGTGTGGAATCTTTCTTAGAGGGGTGTTTTCATACATGATGACTATATGACCTCATTTTGGTCCAAAATAGATTAGAATACACCAAAGAGAGGAAGAGATAAGGGAGAATTGGAAAAAAAGGGATTTAACTCTCCTAAGTTATGGTAAGCTTGAGTTTCTTAGATCTAGGCCAAGCAAGCTTGAATTTGAAGGTTTTGATATTAAATTCTTAATTTAGAATGTCTTGTCATTTGATTTATGCTAAATTTACAGAGGAAGTGAATTAAGAAAACTTTGGATAAGCGAATTCACAAGAAGGGAGGTTTGCTTTGTAAGTAATCATGCTCACTATGATTAATATGATGTATTCCCTTCTTGATTATTTTAGATTTGATGATTATATCTTTGCATCCTTTGTGAATTCTAGAAATCCTTGTGTTGAGCCATTGAACTATGTGTGACCCTTGGATCTAAGTCTATTTGGTGAGTGAATATTGTTCTTAGCCATTGTACGGATTGATTTCTTCCATTGAATTTTTCGATCATGTGAAATTTGATTGTATTTAGGTGATCCCTTTGAAATTTTGTGTGAAATTGTGAATCCTTCATGATCTAACTTATTGATGATCAATTTAGTATGCAATCTCACGTTGCCCTTTGTTTGGAACTCTATATGTGATGCTTGATTTGATTCTCTACACATAGAGCCATTGGAAAGCTATTGAATCTTTGAAATTTCTGTGGGATCTTATTGAACTCATTGACTTCATTGAATTCTATGAATTACCTTGTGTCATACGAATTATATAGATCATTGAACCTCATTGTATGTTTTGAATCATCGATTCTATGTGAAATGTCATTGAATTATTGTGAATCTGGCTTTATGATTATTGAATCATGTACTAACATTGAATCTATGTGAACTTATACCTTTGAAATTGTGAATTATTATTGAAGTGATTAAACCTAAGTGACAAATGTGGTCCCTTTGAATCATGGGAACCATATGCCTAAGTTTCTCTATGCATTATTATCATCGCTTCGATTATTAAAACCAAGTGGGCTAATTGTAGGATTGTGTTTCAGACCATGCTCTTTGGTTTCACAGGATTTGACCATACTTCTAGGGATTATCAAGAGATTTTGACTTTGCCCTTAGGGTTTTATATTGAGGGATTTAGCCCTGCTCTTGGGGATTGGCAAGAGATTTAGACTTTACCCATGGGGTTTAAACCAGAGCATACATACACATTTCATTGGACATTGGACTTTTTGAATCATTGGACAATGGACTCTTTGAATCATTGGACATTGGACCCTATGAATTATTGAACTTTGGACTCATAGGCTTTGGCCTTCATATTGAACATCAAAATTATGGAACTCTAACCCTCTTATCGAGCTCTCATTGAACTTTAACTTTCGTATTAAACCATTTTGTTTGGAAATCAATCTATGCATTGTACTTTACATTGAATTTCAAATATTGAAATTAGTATTCCTTATTCAAATTTAGAACTTTGTATTGGATCTTCGACTTTAGTTTGACATTTGTTTATCATTCAACTTTATACTAACATTATAGTATTTGTTATCGATCTCTACTTAGTGGTGTTTTGACTTTCTTACATGGTAGTACTTAGGCATATGCTTCTTACTTCATATTATCTATAGTTAGGTTGATTGCTTATAAGTTGGGACTAACCTAACCATTATGTTTTTCAGACTGACACTCGTCACAGGTTATGCCTACAGAGCTTTATTTGAGGACCCCGTAACACTAGTAGTAGTCCGAGTTGTGAACACTTCATTGGACCTTTGTATATAGTGATTTTACATTTGAGAGACTTATTATACATTCCCTTTGATTTTGATTTTGGTTTGGGTGAAAGTGCACCCCACTTATGTAGCTAGTTGATTTCTACTTTACATTGAGCTATTTTGGAGCTCATAGTGTATTTTCCCCTACACTACTATTGATATGAACATGATATTAGATATTTTTGCTGCTATGTTATAAACTCTTATGGATTATTGAATGTTAATTGCTTTCCCCTTATTGGAACTTGAAATTTGAAATATGTGGACATCGGGACCCACTTCGGCTCACGGTGTTGCCAACCCCCTTTGCACGAGGGTTGGGCTTTGCTTGGAGTTGCCACCAACTTGGGGTTTAACTGACAGAGTTGGACGTCTGTTCTCCTCTTCAGGGAAGAGGAGTCTAAACCTGAAGGACTAGGGTTTAACTCTTAACACTGGTCTACATTCCTAAGATTAAAAGCAAGTTTTTTGGTTGCATTTGGGGAAGGTATTAGGCACCTCAAATACCCGCCTTTTAGGGGTAGCTTCTCCCATTCATACAAGTTTTAGTTTCTGCTGATGTCCATGCTTCGTAAATACTGAGTTGAGAGCTTGCTGGATTTTTCTCAAGCTTAATGCCTGATTTTACCCTTAACGCCTGAATTTAATTCAGGGTGAAAATCAGGCATTGGCTTCTGAAAAATCCAGAAATTGTCCTTTATTTTGTCCTATAATAATTGTAGGAGACCTCTCATGGGTTAGGTCTTTAGAGGGATGGTGGACCTCCCTAAATTGTCCACTGGTTAGTTCCTTAGAGTTAGGTGTTAACCTTGATAGAAAGGAGAGAAAGGGGAAAAAGTTATTTTTTTCTATTTTACTGGCTTAACACCTATTTTTTATCTCAACGCCTGATTTTCCAACGCCTAAAATTAAATTCAGGGTGAAATTCAAACATTGGGGAAGCTCGTCAGATTAGCATCTTTGTATGGTCTTTTGGGTTGGTTTGGTGGGTCTCAGTGTTGTAGGACCCATTGTTTGGGTCAAGGGAAGTTTCCTAGGGTTGCACTGTGTAACCCTAGGGGTCCTGGCTTTAGGCCATGTGGAGATATGATCTCCCAAAGTAGGTCACCTAGTCATCTGTTATAGGCTTAACGCCTATTTTTTGGTCTGACGCATAAATGTTCAACGCTTAAATTTAATTCAGGGGAAATTCAGGCGTTGGGTATTGATACCAGCAACCACCTTAGGTTTTTGGGCCACAAAAGTGGGGCCCAGAGGGGTAGGGTTTCTCCTGGGTCCATGCACTAGCCCTAGGGTGAACACACACTTATTTATATTTTTGAAAACATGGTTTTTAAAACCCGGGCTTAATGCATAAAATTCACTCCAATGCCTGAATTTCCATCCAATGCCTGAAACTAAATTCAGGCATTGGGGCAAAAATAAGGGCCCACAAAGGTGCACATGCACAAGATTGAACTTTAAAGGATAATTTTGTCATGGGACAGGGCTGGAGAAGAATTAGGGCTCCCTGGAGTGGGTCCTAGATCTTAACGCCTAATTTTTATCCTGATGCCTGCTTGTTCAATGCCTGATTTTTAATTCCTTAAAAATCAAGCGTTAGTTATTGAGAGGAAATCCAACAACTAGATTTCTCGATTTTGGAACCCTTAGGGTTTTGAAAAAATTACAAAATTAAGCATGCTAGCAGGCTACATATATATGAACATCATATAAAAATTTGAACTTCAAATCATGCATACAAAATTCAAACCAAAAGTCACAATATTTCACTAAATTAGGTCTCAAAAGACCCAATTTTTGGGTTTTATTTGGAGGGCCATCTTGAGGCCTTCCACAACTCCTAAATCACAAAATTAAATCTAGTATCTAGCATGTATATCTAGTATAACATAGTCAAATTTGTGCTCAAGTAGCCCTCTACAAAATTCACAAGAAAATTGGCATTAAAACAGGTTCAAAATGGAAGCAAGTAGAGGCTGTTGAGCCTCTACTATATAACCGAAATTGGAGCAGTGCTCTCACATGAATTGGACAGCATAACAGCATATAAAATTGACATAAGATCACATAGGGAGCAACTAGATCAGAGTTTAGGCTTACTTTGGGTCCAAGTGACCTAGGGATTGCCAAATTCTTCCTTTTTCTTCTTCTTCTTTGTCTTTTGCATTGGGATTTGCTAGGTGGAGGGCTAGGATGATGTCTATCCTAAATGAGGTGAAGGGCAAGGATGTGCTTAGCTAAAAATTAGGTGGAGGGCTGAGATGTGTCCAAAATGAGGTGGAGGGTGGATATTTGTTTAGCTAAAAAGAGATTGAATTGTGTTTGTTGGCATGGATTGATGAGGCAGAAGGGGGGTATAGGAGATGTCATTGGATGGACTCCTATTGGTTGCAATCTTCAAGGGGGGCATCAAGATGCCAATTGGGAGGTCTTAGGGGATGCTCTAGGGATTTAAAAATCAAGGTTTGTATTTAAGGGAGGTGGACTAGGGTGCATGGCAAGAGATTTCAATCTAAGGGCTTTCACAAGTCACCAAAGCATTAATTGCCATTAATGAGCTAAGTTGAAAAGTCTTAGCTCATTAATGATATTTATTGCTTTTAGGGTTTTTGAACCCTCTCTCCACTGTTACACCTCGCGAGCTATTGAGATCAAAAGTTGGCCAAGTTAATGTCAATCTTAGAGGTTGCAAATGTTTCGGTCCCGCTGGTCTAATCAGAACCAATTTACGAAAAGGGTAAGGGTGAAATCAGGGTTTTTTACCTGAAAAACTCTCATATGCATTCTAAAGGGGCAAGATCATAAAATTGATTTGATAATCACCCAAGAATAGATGTGTCATAGCCTTTGACTTCGCAGGATTATGATACCTAAGCAAGAAACTGGATCAAAAACTATTTTTCACATGTTTTGACAATATTGGACAGGGAATGCCACCGTTTTTTTGTAAAATGCTATCATGGGCCATATTTGTGGGATTTGAAGCTTGAGGAGTCCTGGAGCTATAGGAGCTGACAGATTGGCTATCGGGTTTCTGGGCAATTGATGAGAGTTTTTCGAAGTAGGGTCGCTCTGAGAGATTGGGTTTCTGTAGCTGCCTGAAGCCAGGTTGAATTGAGCTGCTAGACATTCTCTTAACCAAGAGTTTATAAAATACTTTTTTGAGAACAAGAGTGAAACTAATAAAATGGGCCTGACTTTGATGCATTCTGAGTCTGGTAGAACTTTTAAAGGCATTTTGTGTGCCAAATACAGGCGAAAAGTGATTTTTCTAGGTTTGGGTAGAAATGATGTCTTGAGCCATAGGTTTTCTATAATTTGGTGTGAATCTAATAGTCTTAAGGCTCTGAATTTATAGTGGGGTGGCTACTGACTAACTGAATTTCTAATTTCAAATGAACTCCCTGGAGTCAGTTGAGCACCTAAATTTTTAGACCTAATTTGTTGCACTTTTTAGAGTATTTGAGGAAATCTTAGTAGATAAGTTTTGTGAAAGTTTCTACTCAGATAGCTTTTCGAAGGCCTTGTGATTCTAAAGAGATGGGCACTGACTAATCCTGATTTGGAGGTCTGGAGAATATTCTTGCTCTATAAGAGCGAAATATAGAAAAACAGCTTTTTGACCTCTTGGGGAAAATTTAATATTTCACAGAGGTTTGAGATTTCAAAATTTTCTTCTCAGACTTGGAGATTTGAAGCTAAGGTCGGGGCCGAGATACGGCGACTGACTTTTAAGATTTAAAGATCGGATGTATCTCTGAGAGCTTTTTCGAGGGTCATTTCTTGGTCGGTGTTGTCATAGATTGAGAAATTGGTTATTGTCGTAATTGAGTAATGTCTGATCTATGATGAGTTCCTTAGAGTAAGTAGACTCAGGGATGCATAGGATCTGAAATTACACCATTCGGACAACAGGAGAAGCTCTAGGGATCCTTTGAGGGTCCAGGGTTAGATTTCCTGAGGTGAAAAGGGAAAAATGGTAATTTTGCACCCGTAAGTTGAAAAAAGTGAAAATGAGAATTCTTCTCCTGTGATGCTTCATGACAAGAAGGCTTACGTAGGTAGGAGAAATTCAGTGATTTGGATGGTAGATAGTGAGTATTGAACTTTCGAAGGAAAAAGGGTAAAATGGTAATTTTTCATCTGTGATGCTTTGTCACGATACAAATCCACGAGCTAAAAAGTGGGACGTGTTTGGATCCATGACACGGGAATGACCCACCCCAAATCCATTTCTCATAGCGGAGAGACCAACAAACTCGGAACGTGTCATCAACCCTCTTGTCTCTTTATATATCATTTTCTATATAAATTTACTTATCATTTCACATTCATTTGAAATAATAATCACATCGCAGCAAAATAGAATAACAATGCTAAACTAAAATCCTATGTAGTGGAAATAGGAATAACATCATAACCCTCCAAAAGTATCTCATAACCATCAAAAATAAAAGGGGGCCTACACCTGCCCATAAAGTATATACAATCTTTGCCCACAAAGGGGTCCATCTCAAACAAAGTACTACATCATTGATAAAGTAACTAAAACTGAAATGAAATGTATCATCCTTGGGCTTGAAAGCGTCTTCTTCATCTCTTCGTCTTCTTAAGGCATAATCCAACCTGTGTGCCTACACATCTACGAGTGGTGCCAATTGGGGTAAGCTTGATGGGCTTAGTGAAAAGGTATACAGTTTATACAACACTAAAGGAAACCAAAGATAATCACAGTAGCAAATAGAATGAATCAAGATAAACTAAGAAATCCAAGTAGGAATGAGAGTACATCACATTTACTAAACATGTATCCCTACTATGAAACAAGTATACACATGTCACAAGATA
>JAOXJP010233582.1:0-10295 GCA_025762735.1 Platanus orientalis | reverse complement strand
ATGTTTCTCATTATGGAATTCTCCCCAAAGAATATCAAGAATTGGGAGATGAAATTCGGGAGAGTTACCAAACTCCGCCAAAGTTGCCTGTTTCAGCATTTTCCCACCCTAGGAACGTTGAGACACACTACATGTCCAGTCTACAAAACAAACCGATGTTCAATTCTCCTGTTTTTTTTTTAATGCAAAATCGACACAACAAATCGGGCTCCCCTTCTAAGCTCCTAATTTTTTATTGCCACCTTCAACACCCTTTTTTTTCCTGAGCTTCAGACTGAAGTTAGTGGGTAGTGTTTTGTTCTTTCTTTGGTAAAAAAAAGCTTCAAATTAACTCCAAAACTAAAGATCCAGTGCCAGGAAAGGAAGGGATCTGTGTTTGATTTCCTCACTTGCATATACAGCAATTTTTTCCTTTTTTTCCTTTCCCTTTTACAAGGCTAGCATTAAACTGCAAAAAACCAGAGTTTTATAGCTTCTATTGAAAAAAGTGCAAAATTAAATGAAAAAAAAAACCCACCGTAAATTATGTCAAGTTAAAATCATCAAAGTAAGTACTCTGAATGAAAGAAAGGTAAAGAAGTCGTTAAAATAGAAAGAGAAAGAGAGTCTAAATCATGTTGATCAGGAAAGTGAACACAAAACCATAAATAAATAACAATCAGCAAGCATATCATTCATATTTCTCCCATGTTCATCAGTGAAGTGAACACAAAACCGTAAACGAATAAAATAAAATGGGTAAGCATATCATATTTCTCAACAGAAGAAAAAAAAAATCAAAATCAATATTAGTCAAGCCATAAAAAAAAATAGAAAAGAAACAACAGAGATCAATAGAGATTTAAAAGAAACCCTAATCCATTGAACAACAAAAATCTGTGTATACGAAGAAAGAGAGAACCACATAAACAAACATCATCCCATCAGCAATCTCTCTAAACCAAAAAAAAAAAAACAGACAATATCCATGACCATATCAAAACCATGAAGGCACCAAAGAAAAGAGTTAAGCACCATATCCATAGACGAACCCCGAAAAACACCCAAAAAAGGACAAAAGGAAGATGAAAGAAAAAGATTAGGAACACCATTCGACGACCATCGGATCTTGCACAAAATCCCTGTGGAAAAATCCCCTGGGATCACCTAATAACAAAACCAGTAAGTAAGCAAAAAGGAACTAAAGAAAAAATTTCAGTTACTCCTTTTTCACTTCATCGAACTGTTAGGGCATTCTCTGGCGAAATGCCCTTCCTCCCCACAATTGTAGCAGCCACCGCCCCCGCCGCCGCCACCACCACCACCGCCATACCCCCCACCGCCGCCATATCCTCCGCCCCCGCCATACCTTCCGCCGCCACCTCCGCCGCCGCTTTCACAGTCCCTTGCCAAGTGTCCCGGCTCACCACAATTATAACAAGATCCACCACCGCCACCGCCACCATAACCTCCACCGCCACCCCCATAGCCACCGCCGTTCCTTCCGCCACCGCCTCTCCCGCCCCTTCCGCCGCCTCCTCGACCTCCACCGTTAAATCCATAACCTCCGCCTCCGTAACTACCGCCGCCTCCCCCACCATAACTGTATCCACCACCACCACCGCGACCACCTCTCCCACCACCACCACCACCGCCGCCGTAGCTATCTCTCCTGCTTCCCTGAACAGACACCCCATCAGGACCGGTCACATCAACAGCTTTCAGCCTTCCGCCGTCATCATGCTCAACCACAAACTCTACAGATTCTCCGTCAGCGAGGCTCCGGAAACCCTCGGACTTAATCGAGGACTGATGGACGAAGAGATCCTCGCTACCGTCGTCCGGCGTGATGAAACCGAAACCCTTCTGGCCGTTGAACCACTTCACAACCCCAGTCAGTCTGCTTCCCTGTGCCATGGTTAGATCTGTAGATAGATCGAAACTTTGAGGCGAAACCCTAACCCTAGAAACCAACCAGACAGAAAACCCTAACCCTAGAAACCAACGAAATGGAGAGAGAGCCCTAAAACTCCCCCTTTCCCTCTCGCCCTTCTTTCTTTGTTTTCTTCTCACTCTCTCAAATATCGACTACTATAAAAAGAGACGAATCCGAGCATTGCAATGGAATCGTATGCCACGTCATCAAAACTACTATAAAAAAAATATCTCTTCTTTTGATAGGTGTTTATGGGGAGAATCGAACGGCTGGAGATTCTCGACAAGGGTAGCAGACGCCGTCGGATTGGTTAGGGTTTGGATTTTGGAATTGGTGAATATTTTTATTTTTTTATTTTTTGATTTTTTGAGCGGAGAGAGTCTCGCTTCTTCTTCTCCTTTTTCGTTTTTCCTTCGGTCAAATTCTGCTTTCTTTTCTTCTGCTTTTCCTTCAATTACTGGCTTACTGAAGAATTCAATAAGCTGGAAGTTCTTTTTCTTTCTTTCGTGTTTTTTTTTTTTTTCTTTACAGTAAAGTGTGGCATCGTCTACAGTGCAACACGTACCCCCAAAAATGTAAAAAAATTAAATTTTGATTAATCATTTTCAATTTTTGATAAGTGATTTCCAATTTTCTGGGATAAGTGTCACATTGTGGATGATGGCAGACTTTACCACACTTCAATCTGTAGTAGACGATTTCAACTCATATTCAGGGTTTCCATTTTTTAACCCAATGGCTATTATTATTGGTAAGATAATGTGGTCATCCAGGATGTTCCGGTCCAACCAATGTATGACCAAAAGTCTAAAACAAACCAATGACCATATAAATACAAGAAAAAAAATGCTCTAAAAATAAGCTAGATCAATCATTATAAACAAAGAAATTGGTTGAAAATCCAATTTAATCGGGTTGATCCATTTAATTTTATTTATTTAATAAAAAAAACTATTGGTAGATTTGCACTGGTTTAATCAGGTTTCGACTCTCAGCTGCTTACGGATTGATCATCATAAAATTTTTGAAAAATCATATATAAAGGGATAAAAAAAAAAAAAAAAAGACAAAATATTTATTAAAAAATAATATATATCTCATGCTTAAACTTTTGGTGTTTATTAAATTAGTTACATTTTTTCAATATTTGTAATAGGTTCATAGAGATCACTATACAACTAAGTGGAAATTTCCCGCTTAAAACTTTCAACAAGGCATTCAATTCTTGATTTAAGGAGACATTCAATTCCACCCAAGGCTCAACTGCAAATTGTTCAACTTTACAATCGCCTAAGTTTGATCTTAGGACTTCCCAAATGAGAGGATATGCTAACAACTGATGGTTAGGCTTAATTGTGCCTTCCACACTCATGTTTGTATTTGTATTGGACAAGCTGCCTTTTTTACTTTTTTTAATAAGGAAGAAAATGTTTTGTGATGAAAATAAAAGCCATGCTTCCTCATCTTCATTTTTTAGTTCTTCTATCGCTCGCTATACCTAATTTCTCTATTGCTCTCTGCTGTCTTAATTCAATCTTTCACTCCATCTCAAACAATCTTTTAGGAGCAAAGATTTGCTGTGGTTTTTTGTAGCTTGAACCAAAATATGTATTTTTTGCCTTCTAACAAGGGGATTTTGTCCCTTTGTGATTCTTGTTCATGCTACAAAGCCACAGTAAAAATTGCCACAACATATAAGACAGTCTAAACACATCTACGATGGGACATGTCTTAGTGTGGTTCTTCCCGAATCCCCTAAAAAAGGAAAAGGAGAAAAGAAATTAAAAAAATAAAAATAAAAAACTTAGGTTGTTTCAGTGCAAAAGCCTCACACAAACAAACGTTATGTCTTATTTACCAAAGAAAAGAAACAAACGTTATGTATTTTTAATTCTAAAAGACAAAATAAAGAAACGGTTCTGCTTTTCTTCTTGTACCCTTTCTTGCTTTTCTTTCTTCTTCTTTTTTCTTTTTTTTTTATTGTCTAGTATTTCTCCTTTATCGTAGTATAAGAAGAAAGAATACATAAAAAAACATATTTAAAAAAATAATAATAATAATAAAAAGCATAGTTGACTAAGAGGGAAACATGTTTTTTTTTTTGTCTTGCTTCTTAATGGATGGATTGTTCCAATGGATGAGGTTAAAAATTAATTAAAAATAATTTTTAATTTTGTGTTCTTTTTAAAAGAAAATACAATTTTTTTGTAAGAGAGTATCTCAAAAGAAGGAAAAAATATATTTTATTTTAACTTTTATTCTCTATTACTTTTCTTTTGAAGGGGTTTCTTAAATGTGAGAAATCAAGATTCTTCTCCAAATTGTCAGAAAACGTGAGAAGGGTAATTTTTTAGAGAAAGAAAGAGTTACTAGTGTAACAATTTTTTTGGTTTTCTTATAACTTAAGTTTGAGATGGGGAAAATGGGAGAATTTATTGTATTGTAACTTATATTTTTTTAATTTATAATGAACAACATATGGCACCTGTGGATATAGGCAAAGAAGCGAACCACATAAATGTCAAATATGATTGGGTTTCAAAGGTTTAGTGGTTCCCCTATTTCAAAACTTTTTTTCAAAGATGTTTTTAAAATTTCTAGTTTTCATTGTTTTGGGGAATAGTCCCACATTGCCTAGGTTAGAAAATCTTTTTAGTATACAAGTTATCACTTCCCATCTACTTGTGTATTTTGAGATAACTCTCTCCCATGTGACAGTTGATAACATCTTGTTCACACGCATGTGCACAAGTTTAGGCAAAGTTTGAGCGCAAAGATGCACTTTGCACATGCACATTGTCATAGAGTTACAGAAGGGTCGCAAGATTCCTTTTTGACACACCATATGAGCTCTCATTGAATCCGGGTTAGTCACGATTAATGGATCCATTATGAAACTAGAACCGCGACTAACTTGGGTGGCGACTAAGGCCCAATAAGTCATGAATGACTCAGATTCGCAACTACGGCCCGTTAAGGGCTTGGAAACACAATTAAGCCCAATTCATCGTTAGGCTAAGTTGCAAATGGGTTGGGCTCGATCATCAAAGGTTCAGCACCTAAAAAAATATTCAAAATGAAGCTTGTAGTGCAAGCTACTACGTACAAGACCCGTCAACTCACATCGGGAAAGGCCCAACGGTGAATGTAAGCCTAGATTGATGTCCACCAAATATTGGACATATAACAAGTGGTAGGTGAGATGGGATGGGAGTTCATTATCACTATAAAAATATTGAAAAATGAGCCAAAACCCATATGGGCTAAGTGTTGAATGAATTGGACAAAAAATACAAAGCAAGCTAATAGCAGAGAAATAAAAGAGAAGGAGAAGAAAAAGAAGGGCAGCCATTAAAGAAAATCTCTCTCTCTATTTTCTTTCTTTTGGGATATGTGTTAAAAACACTAAGCCCATGAGAGCCCTTAGATCGTAGCTCACTTGAGGAGTTATGCTTTGAATCATTGGGTTCAAAAGCCATCCCAATACAAGTGTGTTCTTGTAGGAGAATCTCCACTTGGGTGATGGTACAATCTTTATCTTCTTAACTTGGTTTTAACATACGATGCTCAACTTGCTATAAAAAAAATTTTGTCACAATTTTCATAAAATTTGAACAAATTTTGAACCATTTTGACTATAAAAAGGACAATACGTTTGTATGAGATGTATCATGCATTTTTTTGGGAAGTGCATCTCATTGAGAGATAGAGCTTAATTTGAGTTTAGTTGTATCCCAAGATTAGCATGACCATGGTCCCTTGCACATAATAGTGGAAGGGTTCAACTATCTTCAATAAACTCAATAAAAGCATCTCCTTGTTTCATATCAGTTTAATAAGAAATATGTCTAGCGTGATCCCTTTTAAAAGGGTACTTAAGTAGCTTGAGGATGTGAGACTCGATGACTAGCTTAGCCTTAACCCTAAAGACCTTAAAATCCATCCTTATTATGTGAATGAATTTAATGAACTCAACAACTCTTACAGGTAATTTGTGACTTCTAGGATTTTTACCAGAATCCAATAATGAAAACCTTTCTTATGTGAGTTTATTGATTTTTTTTTCTTCTAGTGTAATTTTTATTGCATAAATCATTAGTGGTTTAGGTTTGTACCCATCATATGGAATATCTTTGGTTGTTTCCACTGCATCAACAAAACATAACTTTGATTAAAAGCCAACTACATCGCAAAGGGATCCCAATAGCCTTTGTTTATTGAAATATTCAACATGCATAGATAATTAAAATTAAGAAAAGCCTTTATCTATCTATTATGAGACAAATTACAATGTTTATATGGAGCCATATCCTTTGTGCTACCTTATGATGCGCCACAAAAACAAAAGGGGGTGGGGCCTACAAAAAGTGTATGGACCCCACCCCCTTTGTGTTTGTGGCTCACCGTGGCACACTATCAGGTGGCGCAATGGATATGAGTCCTGTTTATAACGGCCCGGCTTTTATGCACAAAAAATCCATGTACAATACTTGTACAGGGGCTTGAGAACACTCACATCAGCATTGAAAAGTGATTTATATTTTTTGAGGCACGTACTTATCACTTTTCAATGTAGATGTGAATGTTCTCAGACCCCTACACACACATTGTGCATGGATTCTGCATGCACATAATCTGGAGCCAGAGTGTTTTTATAAGGGGACCAAACAGGCTTTATAAGTATGATCCCATATACTTTGACCAAACTTGGTCCTGATTGGTTATGATAAGCTAAGCTAGACACCATAAAGTTATGTGCTAGCCTTAGATATTAAAGTGCTACCAAAAGAAGAAAAGGGCCGGCCTTTGAAATCAGAGAAAAAAAGTTTCAAGATTGAGTTGTTGGAGATGGAATAATGTTAGAAAGATGAACAGATGTGAGATGCACAAGCATGGGTTGTTGATTAGCCAACGTCCCTATGCTAGTTCTGCCATTGAAACAGTTAAACTAGAAAAGATGAGAGCGGATTGTATTCGCTCCTCTTATCGTTTGCTCCTCTCTACACCTTGTCAGGGGGAGGGCATATCAGTGTCGACAAGTAAAATGTATCCCCCCAAAAAGTGAAAATCACTTGTCGGTGCTGATGTGCCCTCCCCCTAACAGGGTGCAGAGAGGAGCAAATGATAAAAGGAGCGGATACAATCCACTCTCAGAAAAGATGGGGCACAATAAAGGTTTCCCCCTTAAAGGCAATAGCTACAAGTAAATTAGGATAAGTGTCACCTGTGTTGTCCTTGTGAATGGATAAAAAATGCTCACCTTAATGAATGCTAACGACTGCTCCTTGTCAAGCGGCGGGCACATCAGCGCCAAAAAGTGAATATGTGCCCCCCAAAAAAGTGAAAATCACTTTTCAATGCTGATGTGTTGACCCCTGAAAAGGAGCAGTGATGAGCGTTTGTTAAGAGAAGCGTTCATAAACCGATCTCATTGTCCTTAGTAGATCCTCATCTGCATGAATCCACTCAAGTTCTTTATGAAATTCGGTGGGAGCAAATTTCCTGTGATCAAAATGAGTGTAACCAATGTGTGATGTGTACAATAGACTAGCACATGATGTATTTTTGAGTTTGCCTTTTGTTGGACCTTACTTTTGAATTGAATACTTTGTTGTTGCTTTTAACCCTAATACATGTGTCAGCTCATGATGTGGTATGTTGTGCATGTAGCTGATAAAGGAAAGAGATATGTTGGCAATCCCCTTGGCTTCTGTGCACACAAAATCCGTGCCCAACCTCTACAATTTACCCATGATTCCAACCTGTGATAAGTACTTCTTTCTTCTTAAAAATCGCATTTTCATCTCTATGTAAACTCTATAATCTTTTGTTTTATTAGTAAATTGAAGGATCTTGAAAAAATGTGACCATTCCTTGTAAAATGTTCAGAAATTCCCAAAATCGTAAGTGTTTCTAACATATTAATCTGTAATCATTTTTCTAATGAGAAGAATGTGTCATGCTTCTCATGTATCATTTTGCAAACCAACCTTAACAATTCACCCATGACTTCTACTTAATAAGTCATCCTTTCTTCTTTGAAATCACATTTATGTCTCTTCCTAAACTCTCCAATCTTTTGTTTTAAGAGTAAAGATGGATATTGGAAAATGTATCCATTCCTTATAAATTGTTCAGAATTTCCTAAAATCAAAAGTGTTTCTTGCAAATCGTTTTGAAAACTTTTTTTTTTTCCTCAATAAATGACTAGAAAGTGGGATCCCCTTTTGTTCACTCCAAACTTGAGAGAGAATTCAATTAGAGGTTGCTTGAAATAGGAAACATCAATTATGAGTTGAAAGTTTCCTTATGAAGGTGAACTATGGTTTGATGGTCAATCATCAATATGAAAAGCAAGCAAAAGAGGTCTCCGTTCCACTACCACTCATGTATGAAATTCTTCTGAGGGTAGAGATGATCTTCCATCAAAATTTGGAACAGAGTAATGGATGGGATCTTAATTTTGAAGTTCATATTGGTGGCTTTAGACCTCAAAGAAGGTTTTCCTACTTTGTTTCGCTTAATTTTAATCATCCAAAGCAAGGAAGATGTATGAGAATCTTTGGATTAATCAGTCCTGATATCTACAGTGTATAATTTTAGGTGCTTTATGCTTGAAATGGATGTTCCTACATTGGAATAATGTGGATTTTTAGGTCATGTTGACATAGAATGTATGTGATATGCACTCAAATAAGAATACCATGCGACCATACTGGAGAAGTCTTCTTTTTTCTTTTTTTTTAGTTGGAATGATATGTGAAAAAACCTCTGTAGGCCTGCCACAAATTGACACATGATGTATTTTTGAATTTGGTGTCTTTTTTCGACACCTACTTTTTCAAATGAGCACTTTTTGGATATTTTTAATCCCAAAACATCCAGTGTCAGCTTATAGTTCACACACTTTTTTTTATTACAGAATATTTGTTTCCAAGGGATAAGGATTAGTTGATTTATCTGTGGCGTTGATGGCTGAACAACAAAGGTTAATAATTAATCTAACCAATAACAGAATCTATGAGCACTTGACAAGGCTTCACTGTGGTAGTTACAAAGCAAGGCTCTAAAGTTAGATTAGATAAACGTGTTGGGAAAATATTGCTTTACATATGATCAACTTGCTTTACATTTGGAGTACTCATTTGAGAAAGTTCAGGTTGAAAATATTGTTTTGTGTTGTGAAGGCCCCACATAATAGACGGTAAGTTCCCTTGGGTGATGATGATTAGCTTGGAAATCAGCTATTGTCCATAGAAAGTCCTTACTAAATCAATTTGTTGAAGTCCCACTCCTCAATATTGCAAGGAACTCGTAACAGCTTTGTGAGCAGTAATCATTGTGAGAAAGGCCAAATGCTGTCCAAGTTTTGGCCGTTGGAATTTTATCTTGTTGAAGCAGATTCTTTATGAGGTGATTGAAGTTTTGGTGGGGAGAGAAGTGTAAACTGCAATTAGTTTTGCAGCAATACTGGAAACGGATTTCTTCACAAAGCAAAGCAATTCAATATCTGACAAAACTAACGATGACAGTAATTGATATGTATCAATTCACAGGTTCTAGTATGTAGCAGATGCAGTCCAACAGAATATATATATAACGAATCAATATCTGCAAATTAAAGAAGTAAAAAACAATTTATTGGTTGTAGATTAAACACATATAAACGTTGTCCTTAAAGTGATATTTGCCGGCCTATCATAGGTATGGTAAGCTTAATCGACGATCACCTCCAACAACTCTAGCTTCTTTGATAGACCCCGCACAGGTTAACAGAGACTCACATGAACAACTCAGACCAACCTCCAGTGTCAATGGAGTAACATATATCAAAATCAAAATGAATCAATAAGAGAATAAGGTAATCGGAGATGAAAAAGTTCACCGGAATATTTTTTTGTGTCGTTCATCCTTTTCCTCATCTTCAATTATAGAAGAAGATGAACGATTACACCCAAACTTTCCTTGAAGAGCTAGGCTCTTTAGGAAAATAGTAAATGTGCAATTAATCTCAATCAATTCTATAACGTGTCATTTAATATTACCATATATTATATCAACTAATAAAGAAACAAATTTAATTGCAATCAATTAAAATAAATATTTTATTTAAGTAGATAAAATAAAAAAACAATTAATTTGTATAACCTACACCCACACCTTGGCCCGGCCCAACTCATTTCAACGCACGCGTGTGTTGCAAACAAACATCCCTAAACCCTAAACTCTCCTCCTCTTCAACCTCATTACCCCTTAGGGTCTTGCCTTTACTTATAAGGTGGATGTTGAAGTTCCCCACTTCCCATGTGGGATTAAACTTTCAAGGCAAAAGCCTTTGGGAGTTGGGTTGTACTTTGTTTTGGAGGGAAACACTAAAACT
>JAOXJP010233581.1:0-10295 GCA_025762735.1 Platanus orientalis | reverse complement strand
AATCCTAAAGTTTCAAATCAAAATTCCTTCATTTGACCCGTATCTCACCCGTCTCTCGGTTTCGGACGCCGTATCTCTGTGATAAGCTGCGATACGCGAGACGTACCCATATCTCGGGTCCGCGATACGAGTTGCGATAACGATATTTTGAATCTTGATTGGGGCCAATCAGCAGTTTTAATCTGTGCTGCATCATCAACTCAGCCATAAATAAGGAAAAGAGATACGTGTCCAATGTTGACTCCTGGTGTAAATCTCCTGTTATTGAAAACTTGCACATTTCCCCCCTAGTTGTTTTAACACTATTTATCATTCCATAATAAATATCCTTAACTTAGTCAATATATCA
The DNA here is from genome assembly GCA_025762735.1 of Platanus orientalis. Taxonomy (NCBI): domain Eukaryota; kingdom Viridiplantae; phylum Streptophyta; class Magnoliopsida; order Proteales; family Platanaceae; genus Platanus; species Platanus orientalis. Next base: position 9,946 of record JAOXJP010233581.1, on the reverse strand, counting down.
ACTTGAGACCCCTTTCTTTCCAAAATCTACCAAATGATATCTCTTGGTAATCAATCAAATACTTTCTCTAAGTCAATATAGACCATCTATGATCTTTTCTTCTCTCTGAACTTTTCCATTAGCTGCTGAAGTGAGAAAATAGCTTCAGTTGTCTATCTTTCAAGCAGGAATCCAAACTGATCTACTGATACTCTAATTTCATTTATTTGTCTACACTCAATCACTCTCTCAGAAAGTTCAAATGTATGGCTAATAAGCCTGATCTCATGATAATTGGTACAACTCTGAATATCCTCTTTGTTCTTGTAAATGGGCACTATGATGCTTTTCTTTTATTCATCTTGCACTTCTTTAGTTCGAATGATCTTGTTGAACAACTTAGTTAACCGATATAATTCATCATCTCCCATGCATTTCCAGATCTCAATTGAAATACCATAGATTTGTTTTGCCTGTCTTCATTTATCTCAAAGCCTTTATAATTTCAGACAATTTAACGCTATGAAGATATTTATGATATTTGAACTCATTTGAGCTATTGATTCCTCCCAAGCCTGCATTCCCTATGTGATCATTATTTTATGAAAATTGCTTGTCCACCTTTCTTTAATCTTTTTGTTTTTCACTATCTCTTCAATCCTCATCTAACTTGACATAGGTCTCATTGTACCCTCCTCATTCTAGCAAGTATTTATACATCCATCTCACCACCCCATATTTTTGGTATTTTGCTTTAGTTCACCGGCCTGGTGAACCTTCATTTGTCTTTCTTTGTTTTAATAAAATTGTTTTTATGTCTTAAAACAAAAAAACTTATGAGTAAGGTCATCACATGCCTTAAAAATAGCATCGCTTACTGTTCTCTTTAGGTTTTCTTAGTACTTCTATACATTTCTAAAATTTTCCTCATACTTAATCTTTTGCCAAGCCTTATAAGAGGGCCAATCAGCTCCAATGGCTGTTTGAACTTCGAAGTTCATCATTCCACCACCAAGTTATTTTAGATGATTTCCCTTTCCCTATTTGACTCTACAAGAACCTATTTTACTATTCTTTTAAGACAGCTGGTCATTTCATTCCACATGACATTAATTTTTCCTTCCAAATTATATTTTCCTTCATTTATCAATTTATCTCTAAATATCATTAAATTTCTTCCTTTTAGGTTCCGTTGTCTGATTCTTGAGCAATTAATCTCTTGTTCCTTTCTCTTCCATCACAAACATTATATATAAAAAACTACTAACCTATATTATGTGGTTAGACTCTCTTTTGGGATAACCTTATAGTCCTTGTATGTTAATAGTTCTGTAGTGAGAAAAGTCTATCTGGCTCTTATTTGATCTACTTTTAAAAGTTACCAAATGTTGCCTTTTTTTTAAGTACATGTTTGCTATTGCAAGGTCACATACCATCACAAATTCTAGGATTGCATCTCCTGCCTTAGTCTATTCTCCAAATATGTATCCATTAGAAACTCTCGTATTCTTCACTAGTTTTTTTTTTCTCTACATGCCCATTTAAGTGACTTCCTATAAATATTCTCTCACCCTCAAAATTCCTTAAAATAATTTATTCATTTTTTCCTATAATTGTGATGTTGGATAATATTACAATCTCTGATACCATGGTTATGTAGGACAGCCTAGTGGCATTATATTATGCTGATATGGGCCCAAATAGGTATTCGGAAGTAAGGACAAAATTGAAGTAGCCAAGATCTGATAATATGCACACCTGAATAACTCAAACTTAAGAAGATGTAGGGAAAGAAGAGGAATTGAATCAGAATAATTAAAATAGAATAGAGAAGGAAAGAAGGGAAAAATTAGAAGAAATAAGCCTGTTTTAGGTTTTCTGGAATTTCAGGGGCAGGATTGTAAAATGACCAAAATACCCCTGCAGACGTGTCAGAAAACTCTGCGTTTTACAGGGTGTCAGATATTTATATAAGTAATTCCCATGCAAAATTTCAGGTTATTCTGGTAAGTATAGGTATATGAAATTATAAAAAAACAGTTTGCAGTGTTACTTTAATAAAAATAACCTAAAGCAAAGAGGTTTTATATGGCAAAAAACTTGATCAAACAGAGGGGATTAAAGAAGATTTTGAGGAAGATGATGGGGAAGAAAACCCTAGAAGAACAAAAGGGAAAACATGGTTTTAGTAGCGGGCAATTTTATTAGGAAAGTGAACCCATAAAATCTGGTTAAAGAAGAGAGAAATTATCCAAGAATAGGGAGAAAAACACAGAATTTTAGTAGTTTAAAAGGATTTCTTAGAATCCTGCCTGGCTCATTGGGAGGTTGAGGGATGCTAGAAAATTCTGGAGTCCCAGTTGATTCGTAGTTAGAGGGATGGTGGTAAGGTGGTGTTGTTCCAGCGCAAAGAAAACTAGGAAGGTCACTATGTTATGATCTTGGAGTTGAACCAAGATGGAAAAGAATGGGTGGTAGTCATTCCGGAAGGAATGAGGGGCTGTGGCTGGATGCGAATGGAAGAGAGCTTAGGCCTTTTCTGTAAGGCTGCCGACTGTGACATAGTGGATTAGGAGGGGGCAAATATGAAATTTGTTAGGCAAAATAAGGGAGGGGAGGCAGTCGCTAGGATTGTCGTGGCCCCGTTGATTGCTGGGGAGATTGTAAGGACGAGTGGTAGACTGGGAATCAAGTTTGTTTATGCTTGCAGAGGTAAATTGGGAGTATGGGATATGGCAGTCATGTGCACTATGAAGAATGGTCCTCTGGCTAGGGAGATGGATGTAGGACGTATCTGCGACATCCTAAACTTCCGACGACACCCCAAGTCTTGTATTATTGCCGATAACCAGATTGTTCTCTTTTTGGAAAGGGAAGATGATGTGGTTAGGCTTTCTAACATGAAGAATCTCGTCGGCAAGGGTGGGAAAATATGGATCACGTTTGAAAGATGGTTGTCAGACGTTTGCATGATAAACCCACTTGGCTCTATGCAAATGAGGTGGCTCTCGGTTGAGGGATTGCCTCTCCATCTTTGGTCTCTAAGTTTCCTGAGGGCTATAGGGGAACTCTTGGGGGGGGGGGTTGTGCTTATGGCTCCTGAAATATCGGAGATGCAGGACTGCAGGGTGGTGAGGATCTTGGTTAGAAGGGGTCCGTTGGTTGGTATCCCAAGGGCAATTTCCATTTTCAACCAAGGATGGGAGAGACTGATTGAAATCGCGACGGAGGAGGGATCTCCCTCTATTGGTGGGTTTGGGAGGAATGTAAGTTTGACACCGGCTCTGATAGACAAGGAAGTGCTTCCTGGTGGCGATGGTATGTTGGTTGAGATGAGCGGGAAAGGGGGAAAGTTTGAATTCAAAAACAATAGCTGGAGCTGTACTCAAGTCTGGGAGCCTAAGCGTGATGGTGTGGTGGAGCATCAAGTGGCCGTTGGAGGCAGAAAACCAAACTCGCTTCCGGTTTCTGGTTTGGTGTCGCATGCCTCAACGAGGAAAGGTAAGGAAGTGGTTGCCGGGGAGGGGAAGGGGGGTGGGGTTTTTATTGAAAACCCAAAGGATTCGTTTCCTTTTTTGGACCAGGCACTTAGTGGCAGGAGCTGTAGCAATGCCTCCTACTTAGGGGCAAACCTGTCATCTCAAAAAAGGGACGTAGAAGTGGGTGATACCTGTCAAGGGTCTGAAGTGGACATCGGGGAAGGTGACAAAGAGATAGGAGAATGCGTAATACCTTCATCGATTGCGGGAGAGGCAATTTTGTCCATTTAGTCCCATTTTCAAGGGGATTGCTTGTCGGGTGATTTGGTCGGCTACTCAGGGGTATTTGAGGAATCCAGAATTAGAAATTGCAAAAGGGCAGTTGAGGATTTTCCCTAGTCCAATCATCTGGTGATGGCGGACGATAGGGAGGGTTTGAGTTTGGCAGGATGCCCTTCTTATAATGAGGAGCGACATTTTTTAGCCTCGTTTCCTCAGTTTTAAGCCCTAAGGTGCACGACGGAAATGACACTCCTTATGTGTCATGGGGAGTTTGCCCGTTTCGTCGGGTGTTGGGACATCATCGTTGGTGGGCTCAGATTCTCTCAGGAGTTGTCCTTTTGGAATTGCTGATGGATCAGTGTGGTACTTCCATCATTGGTATTACGGAGGAATTGGGTGAAAATGTAGCCTGTTGTTTTGGACTGGGTCAAATTGGGCCCAATTACAGGTTCTTTTTGGGACATGCCTGCCGCTATTAGTGATGTCGAAGGCCATGGGAGGCAGTTTGATATAGTGGCCAGGGTGGAGCCTTGTGCCCCTCTTGTTTTTACTGCCGGAGACAGGGGAAACAAGGAGGGATGGGCTAGGGTTGATAAAGATGATGGTGGTTCAGCTTTAATTGAGGAGGTGAGCTTCTCTTGGTTAATTGCTCAGTCGGTGAAAGTGGCTCATGCAAATGACCTTGCTTTGGTGGTTTGGAATGAGGAGCATGAGGAGCCACCTCAAATGAAGGTTTCAGAGTGGGTTCTCCAACCTATTGAGGAGGTGAGCAAAGCACTGGGCCTTTCCTCTGAGGGCTTGGAGCAAGAAACTTGGTCCCTGTTTGCTGAATTGGAAAAAAAGAGCAAAAATGGGGACAAATGGTTTTGATATGGTAGCGGAGATTGATGGTGGCAGGGTACCTAGGGAAGTGCGGAATCTGGAGTGGGGATTGAACTATGAGAAAGGGTTAGAGGGGTCTGCTAGGGGATCAAGCAGAAAATCAAGGGGGCGGCATCACGGTGAGCTATGAAGTGTCCAGTTTTATCCTGAAACGTAAGAGGGCTTGGCAGCAATGCAAGGAGGCTTGTTAAAGACATGATTTCTAGGAGTGGATCAGACGTGGTTTAGCTGCAAGAATCTAAATTAGAGAGGGTGGATTTTGCTATAATTAGAGATTTGAGCAACTTTTGGGACATCGGGTGGGTTTTTTTGCCATCTACGGGGGCTTCTGGTGGGATAATTGTTTTATGGAACAAGGATAGGGTAGATTGCTTTGAATATAGTGTGGAGGCCTTCTCGATGATTATGGTAGCCTTGTTGAAAGATGAAAGACAAAAATGGGTCCTGATTGGGGTGTATGGCCCCTCGAGGGGAGATTGGTGGGAACTTTTTCTAGGGAATTAAGACAGATTAGATTGAAATGGAACTTACCATGGTACATTAGGGGAGATTTTAATGAAGTCATGTGTCCAGAAGAACGGAATATAAAAAGCGGGAGAACTAGAGTTATGGACCTATTCAGGGATTTTGTGGACCGGCTTAATCTCATTGATGTTCCTATTTTGGGGACCAACTTCACGTGGAGCAACTTCCAAGAGGAGCCTTCGTTGAGTAAGCTGTTTCATCGGAATGGGATGATTATTTCTCTCCTATTCGGGCTATCACGTTGCCTCATCCAGGGTCAGACCATATTCCAATTTTGTTAACAGGTGAGGAGCGTGTGTTAGGCTTGAGACCTTTTCGTTTTCAAAATATGTGGACCCTTCACCCTGGTTTCGTGGATATGGTGGCTGGTTGGTGGAACTCGTTTAAGGTTTCAGGGCCCCTGGGGTGAAGGTTCAGACTAAAGCTGAAGGGCTTGAGGGACAAGTTGAATGTGTGGAATCGTGAGGTCTTTGGGCTAATTGATAGAAAAAAGGATCAGGTGCTCCAAAACATTACTCTTATAGATAAAAGGGAAGAGGAAGAGGGGCTGCTGGAGGAGGAGAGGGTGGTGAGGGAGGAGCTGAAAATCCATTATGACAGGATACTAGAAATGGAGGAGATTATGTGGAAATAGAAGTCAAGGGTGCAGTGGTTGAAGGAGGGCGACAATAATACAAGGTTTTTTCACAAAATTGCAAATTTAAAGGGGAATATCAATGAAATAAAGCGGCTGAAGATTGGAGGGTTGGTGGTGGAAGGGGATGGGTTGATTAGGGACTACATTTCCTCTTTTTTCAGCAATCTTTTCATTGAGACCCATGCTAGGAGACCGAAGTTAGATGGATTGCTGTTGGATATGATTGAGGAGTGGCAAGCCGATTGGCTCGAGTGCCCTTTTGAGCTTGGTGAAGTAAAGAAAGCTGTGTGGTTGATGGGGGGTGACAAAGCTTCGGCCCTCGATGGTTTCACAATTCATTTCTACAAAGTGTGCTAGGAGGTTATTAGGGATGATTTGATGCTTGTGATTAAGGATTTCTACAAAAGATCTTTTCTTGATAAAGGGTGTAATGCTTCTTTTATAATTTTGATTCCGAAGAAGAATGGGGCTGAGCAAGTGTTTGATTTTTGGCCGGTGAGCCTAATTGGAAGTACTTACAAGATAATATCTAAATGCTTATCGCCGCGCTTGAAAGAAGTTCTCCCTGTTGTGATTTCAAGGGAGCAAGGGGATTTCTTGGTTGATAAATCTACCTGTGATGGAATCCTTTGTGCAAATGAATGTATTGATGCAAGGATAAAAGAAAGGAGGCCGGGTGTGATTTGTAAAGTGGACCTGGAAAAGGCTTATGACCATGTAAATTGGGATTTTTTTGGAATATATTATGGGTCGATGCGGTTTTGGTTTGCGATGGCGGAGATCGATGGGGCGTTGTGTTCGGCTAGCAACCTTCTTAGTCTTGGTGAATAGAGTGCTGAGAGAATATTTTGGTTGTAGTAGAGGTATTCGCCAGGGAGACCCCATATCCCTCCTTCTTTTCCTTATGGCTGAATGTTTGGGATGCATGATTTGAAGGGTTGCCGAGTGTGGAATGATTGAAGGTTTTCAGATTGGGCGTAAGGTAGTGAACGTGTTGCATTCGTAGTTTGCAAACGACACCATCATTTTTTGTGATAATTCCCAACGTCAGGTTCAAGGCTTCGGTGTGTGTTGCGGTGTTTTGAGGCTGTCTCGGGGCCTCGGATTAACTTGGCGAAAAGTATGTTGATAGGGGTAGGGGAGGTTGCTAATTTGGATCAATTGGTGGCAGATTTGGGGTGCCGAATGGGTCACTTACCTTTTAATTATTTGGGACTTCCAGTGGAATCTAAATTTAAAAGTAAGGAGGTATGGAACCTAGTCATTGAGTACAAGAGGAAGAGGTTAATGGGTGGAAGTCTAGATACTTGTCTAAGGGCGGGAGACTTACGTTGGTGAAGGCTTCTTTAGCGAGTATTCTAGTTCATTTCTTGTTGCTGTTTATAGCTCTTGCATTGGTCCATCACACTATAAAGGCACTCCAAAGAAATTTCTTGTGAAAAGGGGGCGAGAAAGTGAAGGGCCTTCATTTGATCGCTTGGGATAGGGTTTACACCCCAAAGTTTAGGGGAGGGGCGGGTATCAGAAGCATAGAAGAGATGAACACAACATTGCTTTGTAAATGGTTATGGCGGTTTGGTTTGGAGTCAGGAAGCTTGTGGAGGCAAGTGGTGGCTACTAAGCATGGTGGGCGAGATGGGTGGCATAGTGGCCACCCTAGAGGGCCCCATGGTTGCAATCTTTGGAAGGGTATCATGAAAACTTTCCCCATGTTCAAGCAAGGGATTATTCATAATATAGGAGATGGCAGAAAGACCCTCTTTTGGGAGGACGTTTGGTGTGATGAGCTCCCGTTGAAGTTTAGATTCCTAGATCTGTACACTTCGGCAGCTGATCTTTTGGCTTTGGTGGCCGAGTACATCTCAAGAAGGAATGGGGGGGTTAATGTGGCATACACGCTTTTGCAGGGTAGCCTTTGATTGAGAAATCTCAATGTTCACTCAATTATTAAGTTGCTTGGATGATTACCAATTATCAAGGGAAGTGGAAGACTTTTGCTCATGGCCAAAGGGTCCTGGCGGTGTTTTTATTGTCAAATCTTGTTACGACCTTTTGATGAAAGACCGGGGGGTGATGGGTCCTTGGAAGGAAGTGTGTTATAAGGCGGTCCCTCTGAAGGTCTAGTTTTTCAAGGTCTAGTTTTTCATGTGGACGGCTACCCTTGAAAAGATTTCTACAATGGAAATGCTAAGAAGGAGGGGATTCCAACTCACGAGTGTCTACGATTTTTGTTACAATAGTGAGGAGTCATGCTTTCACCTCTTGTTGCATTGCCCCTATGCGTGGGAGGTGTGGTGCGGGATTGCTTGTGACTTTGGCTTGTGTTTTATATCTCATCACAACCTCTTTTCTCTTTTGGAAGGGTGGTGGACAGCAGAATTATCAACAATGGGAAGGAGAATTTGGAGGCTAGTCCCAGCGGTGGTGTGTTGGTCGTTGTGGCTTGAGCATAACCAATGAGATTTTGAAGGTTATGCTGAGCTTTCTTTCAAAGTGTACAAAAGGGCTAGGGAAAGGCTTCTTTTTTGGGTTCGGAGAGGTAAATGAGGGGAGAGGCTGGGGGATGGGATTCTGGCCAGGGATTGGGTCTCCGTTATAGGCAGTTTTTAGTGCTTGAGGGCTGGTTCTTGTTGGGGCTCGTAGGTTGGTTTGGGTCAGGCCTTTTCTCTTTTGTTTTTCTTCTCTTCTTTTTTTTTTTTGGTTTGGGGACTCCTCATCCCCCTTTTTTTGTTATCCTGTTTTTTTTTTTTTAATAAATATTTTTTCTCATTAAAAAAAAGAGAGAATCATGTAAGGATTAGAATGATGATAAAAACCTGATGAAACAGATGATATACCTCCAATTTATGTGGGCGATTTGGCCTGTTTTGTGATTCTAGAAAATTCCAGCCATGAGCCTCAATATATCTTCTGCAGAATTTTTGACTTACGCACCTTAGGTCTTCAAGATGTTCCAACAGGAATTAAGGGGAGATGTAGAGACTAAAGAGAAGACGAAAAGAATGGAGTTAGAACTTGGAAGAAGAGTAATAGGGAGAAGAAGATAGAACAAATATAGAATAAGATATGAGAAGAGAAGACTGGGGATAACCCTAGTGATGCCACACGGCTCCAAGGAGGGGGAAAAGGAACAAACCCAATATTCAAATTCAATTAATCATGTCTGAATTGTACATATCAACTAGTCTCTTTAAATAGGCTTAAAACACTAAAAAAATAAGAAATAAACAAAATAGAAACTAACCCACAAGGATTCCTAAATATCTAGGCCTTTCTTAATGAGGCTTTCCTAAAACTAAAAGACCAACAACTAGAGCTTCTTAGGGCTGTTGATCAGCACACCAAGAGGGCCCCACTTGTTGACTTTTGAACCTCAAATAAAGACAATTGATAGGCTGTTGTCCAAGCCTAAAATCCCTTACCTACCCTTGCCAAATCTGCCTTATTACATGATTACCCAGCCCCTAAACATCTAATACCTATGGCCTTTAGGCCTTATTACAATCACACTCTAACGTCACCCATGGTCATCCAACTTCTTCTTGATCCTATATCCTCTCGCATCCAATTGTTTCTTAGAGGTTTCATTTAATCCTACTTGAGGTGTGTATTCTCCAATCATCTTAATTATCTCTTTTTCTAAAATAAGTTTAATATTATTCCATCATCTATTCTTTTAATGTTATGCAATTTTATCCTTTATATCTTTATCTATTATTATTCCTTCCTAATTTTATTGTTGACTGTTGTGCATTAAAGTAGATCGCCATTAATTGCCTTACTTTCTCTCATCCAATACATGGATTAAGATATGAAGGCTTCACGTCATCTCTTGAAGACGGGCTATATTAACTTTCCTTTCATTGTATCCACCAACTTCATACTCTTACTTAGGTTTCTATGTTCCAAGTTGCTAGGCGAATCCTATTGTCTAGGACTAGCTCTTTCGCCCACACTGGTCTATGGTTTGGGACCCTTGGGTACATCTCACTACATCCGGGGTGCCGATATAGTGTACCACTTCTTGGGAATGTCCTAGCTAGTCTTTGTCTATTTCTCATTGCACCTAGGTTATAAATTATAATGTAGCACGCCACTTGCAAGGAATACCCTAGCATTCCTGTTGGTATGTTTGGGGGGGGGGGGGACATAATTCATATAT